>JASANB010003172.1:0-95230 GCA_030248155.1 Sabatieria punctata | reverse complement strand
CATTCGATTCTGGGGGAGAGTAATGAAGAATTATGATTATTTGCAGAGGGTCTTTTGTGTTTTGTATCGTGCGGCCTGTCTTTCGTGTGTATTTACTTTTGGTGTTGTGTTTCTACTAGTGGCCATAAACTTCGTTTCAATATGTACTAAGCTAAGCTTTGTTTTTCGCTTGTAGTACAAGTATTAGTATTTCTGAAAGATGGCTGTGTCTTTGCCTTTGCAGTAAATCGTATAATTGGAAAAAACCGAGGCGAGGTGCTTGTGCTGTACGTACTGTACAGTACGTTGTACTAATTGTGCCAAAACTGCCATCAGACTTTTTCGCGGTCACACAAAATCAAATCACATTTTTTACGTCAAACGCTTGCTAGCCATTGAGTGTCTTCAATTGCTGGGCGTGGCACTAAACAAGTTTTGGAAACTCCGGACAGTTTCAGCACACTGGTAAAGCCAAAAGCAGCGTGAGTCGTTCTACAGTACAGGGTGTCACAAAAATAACTACAACATTTCAAACGCTAACGGCTGTAGGGCCGATTCGCTTCAGCAAGGGCTCAAATTGTTCATCTAATCGTGCCATTTTACATTTTTCTTTTGGTGCAAAGCGGAACCCTTAACTCACGCCAGAACTCAAAACACAGGGAAAAACGTAAAAAACCATTTTGGCTGCTAACGTTTCAGAAGAAAACGCTTCCGTTTAAATTCCACATTTTCGAATTGGATCAATAATCAGTTTGATCAAAAAGTTTCCTGTGTGCGCCACACTTTGAAGGAGTATCATTTTTAGCCATTCAAAGAGAATAATTCGAACTCTGTTCCGTTGGCTGTTATCACCCCGCCGCCCAAACCAAGCAAAATGGTCTTTTTTACGTTTTGCCCTGTGTTATGAGGTTCGGTTGGAGTTAAGGGCTCCGCTTTGGTTATGAAAAATGGCACGATTAGATGAAAAGTTCTAGCTCTTACTGAAGTGAATCGGTCAAGCAGAACAGCAGCAGAAACATTTGTACGTACGATTGTAGACACCCTGTACGCAGTTACTGTAGGTCCGGACTTGAGAAAGTACTGATTATACACGTTTTTGAAGAGTTGTAGTAGCTTAGGACATACATGTAGCTGGGTTTTCGGCTGGGGGGGAGGTTCCAGATCCCAAATAGGGTTTCAGCACTATTTCCAAAGGGGGTTTCAGCGACCTTTTTTTGGTGTCCAAAAGTGGGTTTCAGCGACCTTTTTTTGGGCTCAAAACAGGGTTTTGAGGACTAAAAATCCGGTAAAAATCCTGTCAGAAGTGCAAAAATGTCCTTTAAAACCCTATTTATTGTTTTAAAACGTGCAGAAAATCCTATTTTTTATTAAAAACATGCAAAAAACTGTATTTTGCTTTAAAACGCGCCAAAAAAGCTCTATTTTATTCGACATAATACAGCTAAAGTGCATTTCTGGAACCCTATTTAGAAATTTTGAAAGCCAAATTAGGGCTCTGAAACCCCGTTTAGGGTTTCTGAGACCTAAATTAGAGTTCTCGAACCCTATTTAGGGCCTCTGAAACCCTATTTACAGCTTTTGAAACCTTAATTATGGTTCCAAAACCCTGTTTTGGGTCTCTGAAACCCAAATTAGGGTTCCGGAACCTTATTTTGGGCCGCCAGAAACGGAAATTCGGGCTCCGGAACCCTATTTTGGGGCTCAAGAAACCCTATTTAGGCTCTCTCTATGAAACCCAAAATAGGGTTCCGGAACCCTATTTAGGGCTTCAGAAACCCAAATTAGAGTTTCAGAGACCCAAATTAGGGTTCCGGAACCCTATTTAGGGCTTTTGAAATCCTAAATTACGGTTTATAAGTATTGAAGCCCTGAAATTTAGCAGTTTTTAACCCAAAATAGGGTTTCAGAAACCCCCCAAAATCCGGCTCGGGGGTTTTTTTTTGCTGAAAATCGGGCTTGGGGGCTAAACCCCCCCCCCAAAACCCACCCAACTACATGTCTGGCTTAGGAAAAACTAATGTTCCAAAGATGTAGAGTGGCAGAAGCAGTATTTACCGTAGCGTACCAATGAGGTCTGCCTTTTCTTCTGAGCCAAAATGCTCTTGAAACCTGCGTCTTCCTCCGAGCTTTGGTCCGCCTCATCTTTGCTCAATCCGAGCCAGTCAGTTGCCGACTGAGGTTTACTGGCCGATTCTCTTGCAGGTGCTTTGCGAGTGGTTGGGCCGAATAAGCTGTCCATAGGACTAGCCGATGCACTACTCAAACTAAGAAATGACCAACCAAGTTTCATACCAGAAGCGTTCCTTACGGTTTGGGTGCGCTTTGAGCAGCAGGCTTCCTGCTAAAAGACGTCGGACCAAAAAGATCGTCCAGTGTGTCTTTGCTCCCCATTGGTGAGCCAGCAGTTCCCCCAGGCTGAAAGGTATGAGAAGTATTTCCAATCTACTCAATCATGTGAGGTTACGCTAGTACTGCACAGTTTACTACGTACGTCCGCAACAATAGTTTTAAGCTTGGCAAAGCGTAACATTTTCTTCTGACGATCTAGCTCTGTAGAAGCCATGTCACTATATTCACACACTTACAGCAGTAATCGGCTTGGTGTCTTGTTTGTCTGGGTCGAAGCTGGGTTCAGCGAAGCTGACCTTCTTGGCAGGGGGCTTTTGAGCGGCCGGGGGAGACTTTTTCCGCAAGACTGCACCCCCAAATAGGTCGTCGTCAAGCTTATCTACATCCTAAATGCCATTTCGCATCTCGTGGCGTTGGTACAGTTGCTTACCCCAAGCAAACCAGCAATGTCGTCTGAGTCAGCGTCAGATACTTCCAGGTCAGACATTACTAGGCATTTCGCCAGCGTCCTCTGTTGCTATGGATACCGAGGTAAAAAATAAGCTGTACGTTGTTTAAGTAAGTGAGTGCGGTTTTCTTAGCTTTTTCAATTTTTATCTGCAAATCAGTAGACAAAATCTGCGAGTTAAGCCGTATTCATTCTCGTTTTTGGGGGTGCAACACGCTTAAATTATGAATGCGACCGTACGCCGCCAACAGTTCATAAACACGGAACGGAACAGAAATGCCGGCCATTAAAATAGTATGAGCAAAAATCTAATTCAGAAATCAGCTTTTCTTGTCTAGTTCTTCCTGCTGATTTTGAAAATAACTAAATTTTTCCTGTACGATCACTAGTTCGGAAGATATTGGCGTTTTAAGAATTTTCGAAGAAAATGGCTGCACTTAGGATACCATGGTAGTTCTAAAGTCAGCAGAAATCAGGCATATTCAAGATTTGTTGGTATAAAATTTGCATTACCTAATGCAGTTTTTGCCGGTGACTCCGAAAATGATAGCCGTTTTTCACTCTAAAACCGAACCAATTATGGCGTGACACCGGCAGTTTTCGACGCAAGTTCGCATACTAGATACATATCAATGTACAGTCTACCTGCAACAGAAATGCAATGAGAAAACTATAGTTACATACAGGTTTGTTATGTCAAATCGTGACGCTTAGGTGTTTGTTTAGAAATTTTGTTTTATTTCTTTCAATGAGAAACAAACAAACAAACGAACGACTTTCACCAATAGCAGGCAATTGCAGTGTTTGTACATTTATGTTACATGCTTTAGACAAAATACGTATCTGTCAAGAGAAACCCGTAAAATCTCGCAGTTAAAAGGTAAAGGCAAAATGACCACTTCAATTAAGTCCAGATGAGTCAGGACCGACTGACTTGACCAACACAATGGGAGAAGCTACTACATATTAGCATACCAAATACTACACTCCATCACACAGACACAGATTCTACACGAGAACTAACGGAATTTTTTTGCCGATTTTTTCTCCAGTACCAACACAGGCAGGCAGGGTTTGTTGGTGGGCGAAGAAGAATCTACAATTGGCATGTGACAAAAAGCAGATGACGTGATAGGAAGAAGTACATAGGAAAGGGCACAAGAACGGTTTTGTACGTAAAAAGCAGATGGGACCCGTTGGCACTGGGAGCAACTAGAAATTAACCTGAATTTAGCTCAAATAGGCCCAACACTTAACTGTACAGCGTAGCGGCTGAGTGAGTCACGAGCTACATCTCAGTTCTATGTACTACGAGAACGACACGGGGACGGGACAACAGCAATTATATTGCAACTGTACAAGTACAGCAGAGAACTGAAAGCTAAACAGCGGGACAGATACGACCACAGTTCCTACCTACCTACACACGACACTGTGCGAAAAGAAGAATGAACCCAAAGAGAAACAGAACGGAACCTAAACAAAAGTTGTATCAAAGTGAGCCCCGAGAACAGTTCGAAGAAGACCAGAAAATACGATTCCTCCTTAACGAATGCAAGTTTGTGTTGCGTTTGTTTTGCGATTGCCAAATGCTCAGAATTACTCCTCCTCCGGAACCTCATCCTCCTCCACCTCCTCCTCGGGCGCCTCAGCGTAAGCTTCTTCAGCCAGCATGTAGTATTTGTTAGCAATCTTGCCCTTCATCGCTTCCATGGCCGACTCGGCCGCCTCGGTGTACAAATCGCCTGCAACTATTTGCATACTGTTTTATGTCCACTACGTCACACAGATTTACGGTCCTGCGCAAGTGATAAGAAATCACCGAGCAGATGACACAAGGACGCACTGACGCCCCTCAGACAAACCGGCCGCCACGCATACCAGCCATTTTGCGCAAAACAGCGTCTCAGCGCGAGCAAAGCAAACACGCTCGGAATTCGACCGACTAAACAAACAAACAATGAAAAACTGACCAGCCTTGTTAGGATTGGGCTCCAGCCCGAAGCCGCCCTGACGACACATCTCAGCAACTTTGGACAGCAAAATGTACGTCGGTTTGTCCAGCAACGCATCGTACTCTGTAGTTTCTGCATCAGCCTCCGCTTCCTTGGCAGCTTCGATCGACCGTTCGTAGTACTTCACTGCCGTAGCGTAGCACTTCTCTCTAAAACTCACTCGCTTTTCACTACTGCACACCGTACATGCGGACAAAGAAAAGGACAAAAGCTACCAGACGTTGTATGGAAACCTTACAGAGGCAGTTTAAGCTTAAATACAGAAATTTTGTGTGCACCTCAAAATTCCGCAAAACTTTCATTTAAGTCTTTGGCTCTAAACGAAATTGCGTTGAAAGTCTAAATTTTCGGACACTTTCGTAAAAAATCCGAATGTTTCGACAACTGGTGCTAACAAATCTAATTTCTCTCCAAAATCTTAACCTCCAGTCTAGGCACAACAACGACTGTGACTCGGTTATGCATTAAGTGCAGACTGACCGTGCACTGCCGAGTCGTTGGCCGGTCTCGTAAGCTTCAGCCACGAATATCATTGCACCACGATCGCCCAACTCAGCCCCTTCCTCCATCAAACTCATTCCTTTCTCTATATATTCTTCCTGCTCGTCCTGAAAGCAGTCATTGGAAGAGAAATTTCTTGTAGCCAGCGAGACATACAATATACAAGATGCTGTATTTATAGATTTCTAACTGACCTGATGTATGATGTGTCTGTGTCATGTGACATGCGGTGTATATACGTCTAGCAAAAGCCCGAGTCTAACACTTACAGAGCACCTAAAGTAACTAGCTCAGAGGCGCCAAAGCTGAACAAGCTTTAAAGATTAGGCATAGCCTCACCTCGTCCACGTTGAAGTCTTTGAGCAAATCGTGAGGGAGATTCATATAGATCTTGCCTTGGGTCAGAATCGCTTCTAACACACCGCACTTTGCTGCCAAGTCCAGATGAAACCAAGCCGCCGATCGATCGTACGGAAGGCCTTCTTCTCGAGTGAATCGGCCCAATTCATGGTACCGGGCTAGGTCCAAGTGGACCTAAACTATTCTGCTTGTACACACATTAGCACTCCTTTATAATGTATCTAGAAAGGAAACCAATTGTGCCGGAAGTGAATTAGTTTTGCTGCTTTTACCACCTAATGACTTAGGATAGGTACCACCAGAGCGAACAAACGCAAGGGAACATTCAATGCCACTAAAATAAGTTACCAATTACAGAACTCGCATGCCTAGTTGCAATGCAATTTTATGACGGAGGGATAGGCATTGCGGTTCAGATGGCTCTGACAGACGCCACCTAGGTCATTTCTACGAGAGGAGTACTGAACCATTCTGTGGCTCGGGCACCGGCATTGCACACCACCCCTTTAGCCTCCATCCGACAGTAGCTTGCTTTCGAAGGTCTGGGTTGAGATTTGTGTCTTATAGTACGTCTACCCATGCCATACATGTAACAGGGGGTCCAGGGTTCGATTATTCTGGCAAGTAATTTTTAGCATTTTTTGCGATTTTTTACAATTTCAGACATAAACATTGCTAAAACCGCCTGTAAAACAGGAGTTTTTAGCTGTAGTTGAGCCCAAATTAACGATTTTTTGCCTAAAAACTGCGATTTTTGAGAGTTTTTTAGTGTCCAACCCCCTGCCTAAATTTGGGCTCAGACACCCTAACCCCCTTTCGGCGGAAGACCTGTTACATGTATGACCCATACATGGGCTGGAAAAATCCGGAGGGGCCCGAAAAAAGCACAAAATAGGCCCATGTATGCAGGTACAGTAATATGGTAATATTCCGTAATAAATCCCTAAGTGCCTGACTAATCAGTTGTATTGTTCCATTCCAATTTCTATCGAAAATATTGTGACTAATGCATAGGCTGGGACTGACTCATTCGGACAACCGCACCTCCATTTAGACAGAGTTTTAGAATCTCAGCTACAGCATATAATTCGTGGCGTTCAACCTATTCCGAAGATCCAGCCAGAAACTAGTTGTTCACATGAGAAAACTTTTAATTTTGTAGAACAAGTTGCCCCTTAAATAGGTAGTGTTTATAGGAACGTAACGACCTCATAGTTCAATCCTGGAACGAATCCGGTTTCAAGGCGGAAACCGTCCACGAGTGTCTATACTTTTCACTATATTTAAAGTGCTCCCTATATCAACTGAGCTGATCACTTCAGCCAACCGGTTAGGCACTCGCAAAAACCAGCCCCGATGCAAACAGACGCCCAGACTTAACGATATTAAAATCTTTTTGACACGTGACGCTGCCCCACCACAATAACAAGTGACTAATAATCGGTTTTGTTAGGCCTTCAACGGCATTGGCCGTGTTCATGCGCTCTGCTGGCAGTAGGCCAGTCGGCTAGCACCACGTGTGCGCTGTGCTGTGCAGAGCGATCGGCCCGCAGCTGAGAAGACTATAGTCTATAGAGCGTTTTTGCTGGGCCGAGATGGGTTGGCTGTGCCAGGCGGTTGGAAATAAAAACACTCCAGAAGGGGCTCCCCTCTTCAGCTAAAGCGGCAGCTCCGGCGCCCGGCCTCTTCAGTTTAAAGTCTGCGTGCAAGCAGTAGCAGCAAGTAGTTCATTTGTTTGTTTACTAACCACGTCCTTCTAACTGAAACTGTCACGGGGACACTAAACTAAATGCGCCCACGTTGCAAGGTCGCGCATGCATTGTTTCGCAGTCAGACGCATCGGAGCAGTTCTTCTGTCTATCTGGCTGCCGGTAGGCAAACAGCTGATAAGACGAGACTTTGCAGAGCTGCAAAATAAGAGCCACCAACCTGTCCCAGAATCGACGCCAACGGATTGCCGGGAGTGCGTTTGCCGTGGTCCTCTATGTACTGCCGCTGCATCTTGCGCAGAGCGATGCTGTCCACCGCAGACGCCGGCATGCTTTTCTTGCGTTCCTCAATCCAGTAGGCTTCTTTCTCCGCTTCCTGCAAGTACGATCGATCGATCTAACCAAGTCTGGGCTGGCTCGCTAAATTAGCCACCGCATGCAATCCAGCCGAAACACACCTGGGTCGGCACGCCAGTGCTACCGGCAATGCTGATGGAGAGACTGTCCTCGTCGTAGTATCTCAGATGCCCGGCAGACAGCTCTGACGGACCGTCGGTCCAAGTTAGCATCTTGCGTCGGATGCGCCCGGCTGGCTGAACGAAAACCTCACTGCCTTCCTCCGACTCAAGCGTTCCGCGCCGCAAATCCATGTGAAAGAGTCGATTGTTGAGATGGTCGTCGAGACAACCCATACAGACGCAGTCTTCGTTGTGGTTCTCCATCGAGAAATAGCCGTTAGAGTCGGCCACTGCAGCAACACAACACACGTCAGCTCGCCAGATCGGTCATTACGTTTGTTAGTGGAGGAGGTAAAGCGCTCAAACAAGATCCAACCGATTACCCTGCAAAACTCCTCCACCTCAGAGGGCGACTTAACTCTGAGCGGAAAGTCAGAGTCGTCCTCGGAACATAACGAGGTAGCTTGACGAACGCGCCTAGCAGGCGCACCTGCGGCTATGTCTTTCGGTCCTACACGAGCAAGACTAAAGGACCGCCCCAAAACAATCGGCAAAAGACTGAGGCCATACCCGAGTTTTTGTCGTCATTAGAACACATTGAGATAGATCGGTGGCGTAGCGTTTCCATAACATCGTCATCTAAGGCCGGAAGCGACACACACATTTCCTCCGAACCACGACAGGCACTGTCGGAAGAGAAACGCTGAAAAGAACAGTTTTGCTATGCTAACGACTCAGTCAGTCTTACATTGGACTCCATCAGCTGTTTCATAGAAGAGCGTTCACTGATTGACAGGTCGAACGGAGTCAACGCCATGCTCTGACAAATGTCGCAGCAGACGTGCGAGCGGAAAAAGAGCGCCATCCCTTTGGTGCCCAGATTTCCATCGCCGTAGCCCTTTCCGTCGACGGTGTGTATTTGCGGGTCAGTGTACAAGTCGCCGACGCCTTGTATGTCCACTACTATCAGTTGGTGACCGCTTCGCTCGAATGTAAAGTGACTGAATGCCTAAAGAAGCAAGGCGGTTTGCTGAAAACTTGTTTTTTCCAAAAACATGTGACTTGTATGCACTACTGTACCGTTGTCGACGCAGCTGCGATGTTTGATTTAGAATGCACAGGCTGCTAATAATAAATCTGCTCGCTGGCCTAGGCAACAGGACTGTTTATATTTCTGTGAAAGGACTAGACCGATCGATAGGTGGTATTGAATTTTGCAGACGGTCCCGAACCCGAACTGGCAGCATTAGTCACTGGACATACAAAAGTGGAAAACAAGATACGTCAGCCCACGCACGCAGGCAGGCATCACGCGCCAAAAGTTAGTAACCATGCAACCGCAACGCGTTGGTTGGTGTTGACAATTTTTACAGATCGAAGAAGTAATGGAGGGCGGCAAGAGCGGGAGGTGCCAGGCGCCGTGCGTCCTGACCGCAAAACAGCAAAAAGGGAGCAAATTAAACCCGTGCAACGCTGGCTCACCTGCGGTGTGTGGCGACAGAGCTCCTCCGAGACCGACACGAAGCCCGAGTTGGAATTGTACTTTATGTACTCCCCCTCGATATAGTGCTCCAGGTGGTACAGCGGCTTATCAGGACGGTTCACAAATTCCAGCACGTACATCTGCTCGATATCAACCTGCAAAACATTTAGTCTATGCCTATTACAGCACTGACAATCAGTGCAGTATGGTAGGTTCCAGTTTTCTAGTGAAAGGTCGTACCAACTATGGTAGCACCACGGTGACTGAAGGTAGGGGTGCCTATAACCACTTTACACTTAACACCCTTTGTATCTATGACTGTAATATGCGTAAGACTGTCTGACAAAGCGCAAGATATCCGATTATAATAAGCATCTTAGTCAGCCGACACGGATTTAATTTATTTCCATTATTACAAAACGACACCTGTGTGTCAAGGACAGAAGGTGAGGCGCGAGACCTTGTAGGCAAAAAGTGGCTCACCTTCTTGGGCGGGTTGTGTCTGTTGTACTCCTCGGCCCACAGCTTGGCGTCCATCTGCAGCCGCACGTCTTCGAACATCACCGATCGGTCCACTTCAGCTACGTACTTCTTGGCAACGTAGTTCTGCGCCAGTGTCCACAGACGACTGCGACTGAACTGCGACAGCTTCTTCAGACGAAAACACTCCCGCATCGCTCCGCGCGTGAACGGCTGAAACTGCCATCGCTAACCACTGCATTGAAAAGGGGAAATATGTGAAAACCGGCTTTCAAAAAACATCGGACTCAAACTCAGCAATAAACAGTTCTAGTGCGTCACAGTAAGACACGACCCGACAGTCAGGACTTCAGGCTTTAGGGTCAAACTTATTAGGCTGAAGTTTAGGCTTAACAAGCAGGTCGTCGGTGACTTAGCAATTAATAGTATTCTTGCTAGTCCCGCTGCAAACGGGTATACCTAGCATTAGGGATGCACTCGGGCCAAAGAGGTCTTTTCCAAATTTTCCGGCCCGGCCCGTTTGTCAGTCGGTCCAGCCCAGCCGGCTTTTTGGTCAGCTGGGTTCAAACGAGCCAAATTTAGCAGTTTTTCGACTGCTTTTCATAGCTTTCCTTACTCAAACTCAGATTGATCTTTAACTGATAAATCCGTTATTTTTCAAACAAAATCAACGAAGATGAGGTCGAAAATTCATTAATCCGTTGAAATATTATAGAATAACCTTCAAAAAGCAGAATTACTATATTGCACTATACTGAATCGCAAAAAAATACACAAAAATGCTCTACATTTTAACAAAATTAACAAAACAAAATGAAATTGGGGCAACCCGGCGGGCCCCTAAGGGTGTCCGGCCCATACGCATCTCAACCTAGCACAGACGGAGAATGTTCACCTGTGGCTCCATACGCACTTGCACCGTGTCTACAGTCCACGATTTGCGCACGGAGGAATAGCGATGTCGCAAGCACTCTTCCATGGGGTAGTCGTCAATGTGGTGCAGGTGCCAGGGGTCTTCCATAGTGCGCGCTTTCATGGCCACCGATTTCCACTTCTTTACGATGTTCTTGTTGAACTTGAGGTTGGATCTGAAGCGCCAACTACTGAGTGTAAACAAGACATGTCTCCTGCTCACCGGCGACGCTCGAAGTTATCAGACAGGGCACGGGTGGTGCGCATGCGTGGCGTGGAGACATTCTGTTGGTGCAGCAACGACTCTTTCGACTCGGGGCTTGTCTCGCTCACCGTCACGTCCTCTTCCGACACGCTCGAGAGGGGCGCGCTGTGTATCTGTGCCAGCATGCAATGCGGGTGATGGTGGTGGTGGTAACCATCTTCCATGATCGGAAATATGGTCATCTCGTCCTCACTCTCCGAATGGTTGGAGGATCGCGGACTCAGATTCATCTGAAGTGTTGCGCTAATCAGGCAAATAATTATCGATACCGGTGTCGTATCATTCCACCTGAAACTGAATCTCAAGTTCAGGTGGAATGACACCGGTACCAAACAAATCTTCTTATTTGCCTGAAGCCGTACTCACTCTGGTGGGCGATGCAGAAGCAACGGACATTTCGCTCTCGGATGCCGAATTGCTTCGGTCCAGCAGGGGCATGAGGTCTTGACACAAACGACAACAATCAAACTATACACAGAAACAGAGTCTTTGGGATAAGAGGGAATATGGATGTCTGTCTAGCAACTCATGATGATGAACTTGAGAATTGACGAGTGGTTGGAAAATTTCAGGGGTCTCAAAAGCTGATACAACAGTTCGACTTTCTGCACGTACAAGTCCATTTTCACCCAATCTGGCGGTTCAATTACTTTCTCTATGTGCATTACAGATAGTTCTCGTGCAGGGGCTCCGGTCAAGCCCGCACTACACGACTTCGAGAATGGGCCCAGTGGAACTAGCAGCAGTGCCACCGAACGCTCTCGAATCGTGCAACACACCGAACACAGAAGCAGCGAGACCAGTAAGGCAGACTCCTCTGAGAGACTGTCTGGGCAGGAGAGCAGCACAACCGATGCAACCGGCCACCGCCGATACAAAGGATGTAAACAGGCCTCGGCGCTCGCCCAGATCGCTCTCGCCAGATCACACGACAGGTCGACCAATCAGCGCCGAGCTGCTCGGCGCCGCGCCAACCCGTCGCCCCGCCTCCCTCTGGCGCTCTCAATTGATAAAGGGAACCGGTCGGCGGCTCGTTGACCCTTGGCCGTCAGTGGGGACTGTGATTCAAGTCCTGGAGATACGACGCTGTGCAAAATGTTCTAGACTTCCTTTTGTCAAATGGCTACTCCCGGTAACGTGGCCGAGTGGTCTAAGGCGCTGGTTTTAGGCACCAGTCTCTTCGGAGGCGTGGGTTCGAATCCCACCGTTGCCAACTTCCTTTTGCAGTACGTTTGTGCAAAGTACTGGTGTTTAGTTTTGTTCTTACTATGCCTTGAATTTGTAACTAGCCACTTGATGAAGATAGTTATACTATACAGGGCTATACTATAAATGGAAATTTCTGTTTGTTGTCATTTCCCGCAAACCTTGGCCAAATTACCTGAAATTTAGACCTTAACTGCCAAATTCCTGGGAATTTTATGTGATAAAATTTTGTTCATCAGGCTTAAAGCAATCCTGTAAAACTCAGGAATATGGGAAAATGAGTGTTTTCAATGCATATAGAAATCGCAGCCTCCTCGGCCGGGAGCGTCCTCGCTTTCTTTCAACACATTTAAATCAACACACTTTCTTTCCGCTAGCCATTACGATACTTAAAAATATACACTTTTTTCCTCTATCCTCCTATCAAATCCACGTTTGACGTTCTTTCCGAGGTCAGTGGTGTGCCGTCTCTTCTGCATGAACGTCTCTATCCCCGCAAGGGCCTTCATGACCCTTTCAACATTGCATCATGATCGTGTGCGCTAGAGTAGCCTCCACCAGTTTAGATTCACCTACTTCTCTCTAATTCAATGACCTCTCCCCCCTGTACCGGTAGAAAAACAATTTTTCCGCTCAGCTCATCTGAATGGAAAATTTTGAAACGCTTCTGTGAGCTCAATTCTTGGCCGTTTCTTATATAAATTACGTAGTCTAGAAACTGTAGAAACTTTCGCAGAAACTGTAGTAGTGGTTGACAAATTTGCAGGAAAAATGTCAGCTTTTTGGCTTGCAATGGTTGTTCAAAATTTTCCGTTCAGGCGAGCTGAACGGGAAAATCGTTTCTTTCTACCGGTGCTGGACCCCACCAAGCCGGCACACCGTCTATAACGTCACTCAACACTCCGCTTTCTCTCTGTTACTGCGGATGCTCTTATCCAACACCCTCTCCTTCCTCGTGGCACTGGTACCTCCACTCGCCCGATCACTTGCGCAACCACCTCCCATGGTGCCGCCGAAAGAGGACCGCCTGGACCAATTCAACACATCATCAACCCCTCCCTCCCGTTCCAGGATCTGGACTTGGACACAGCCTATACCACTTCCTGATGGCCCTCCATTGCAGCAGCTCAGCTCTTACTCTCATGTTCCCTGTTATCAACCACTGTCCTTTGGTACTCTACCATGATATTGACACAGTCTTCTTTAAAAAATATGGATTATCCTGAAGTCTGTTTTTTTCTGAGACCTGCTCCTTAAAAAATAACAGATGCTCAGAAATTTTTTCAGGACTGTGGAAATCTCACTGCGTGAAATTTTAACACCGTATACCCGGCAGTTTAGCAACCATTCTTCAACTTTCAGGCCATTTGGCGAGGCGAACATTTGCGGAAATGACATGACAGTTCTCTCTAAAGGTGATCTGCGGTTTCAAAAGCGCAGATTGTACTGCGAAAACATGAGCGCAGATTTTTTGCACCCACTCGCAGATTTTACTACCGCTATCAAGCAGCTCGGCACTGCTGATAAATATGCGTTTTGATCGCAGATTTATCTGCTACGTTCTTTGTTTTCCTGGAATGGTTTTCACCCGCCACTTTGATTGTGATTGAGTAATCCACCAGAGTGTTTGTTGTATACTAGAAAAGGCTTATGCGTTGACTCCTGATGAAATTCAATCAACTCAGTTGTTATCGGTCTGTCTGTGCTGTGGCATCATGAGGCAGCGGAAAAGTTGACAAGGTTTGATTTTGTTTGTTTCTTCATCCTTGTGTAAAAATTCCTTGCATAATTTGCAACTCCCTTTTCCTTTACTCTGATAGACTGGTTTGTTTTAGGGGCTGCACCAAACAGGTTGCTATCCATAAAGAGAAAAATGGACACAAATGAAAGGTGTTTGACATTGAGGGACAGGAGGGAAGGACGAATTCCGGATACTCTGTTATAACAGGTAGGTGGTACGTATGCATGCCAAGTTGTCAAGTTCTAAAGGTGCTGCCAGCACTACTAATAGTATACGCAAGTTTACAAACAGTACCGTTAATTTATTTAGTTAGTTATTTTGGAAGGCGTTTTGTTTGAAACCTTAGTTTACCTACAATCTCTGACAAGAAAATTTAGCCGTTTTCTGTTGTTGCCACGCATTCTGATGCTCATCTCCATCCCTCCTGCAGCGCAGACGTGCTAAAAGAGAGAACGAGTGCTTGGTCAGAATGACAAAATTCCCTGATAACAGCAATTGTTCGCTACAAGAATCGAAGTAAGAATTTCTCTTGCATCAAATGGATTCACTATCGTTTTACAAAGCAAACCACATACTGTACGTATTTCAGTGTGGTCCAGTCACGTATCATGGAGATGGTCAAGGTGTGCCGACATAACAAAACGTTAGCCTCTTCTCTTCCCACAGGCGCTTCTGCCTCTTCTCAATCCCACAGAAAAAATAGGAAGAAATCAGCCAGGTCTTTCTTATGATATTTTACTTACGATAGTGTCCACATTTGTTCTGTGAGACTAAAAGTGTTTATTATTTGTTAAGCTCACATGTAACAGGTTATCCGTCGATGGGGAGGGGTAGGGGTTTGAGTTGAGTCCAAATTTTAGGGGACGGGGTTGGGTACTAAAGAACGCTCAGAAATCGTAAAAAATCGCTAAAACATGTAGTTTTACGGTCGATTATGGCAATTTTAGTGTCTGAAATTCTAATCAAATTGTAAAAATTTGCTGAAAAAGTTACTTGCAAAAATTGGAGGCGGGGTTGGAAAAATCGTCTCAGGGTCCCTAATCGAGGATCAGGGGATCTGGCCTAAGTCGGGTGGGGCAGACCCCTAGACCCCTGTTACATGTATGTTTGCTTAAGCTGCTATATGTTTAACCCCTGTACAGTAGTACAGTCAGGCACTTAACGCCGTTTATGGTACCGACACCATATAAGGTGCCGGTACCATATATGGTACCGGTACCGTAGGTGGTGGTACCATATATGGTACCGGTACCATATATGGTACCGTCACCATATATGGTACCGGTACCATATATGGTACCCCCACCTTCGGGGCCTGTGGTGGTACCATATATGGTACCGGTACCATATATGGTACCCCCACGTTCGAGGTCTGTGGTGGTACCATATATGGTACCGGTACCATATATGGTGACGGTACCATATAAGGTGCCGGTACCATATATGGTACCGGCACCATATATGGTACCCCCACCTTAGCGTTTTTCCGGTACCGGTACCATATATGGTACCACTCCGTTCAGATTTAGTACCGTATATGGTAGTGGATCCATATATGGTGCCGGTACCAGATATGGTAGCGTCACCATATATGGTACCGGCGCCCATGGCCATGGGTAGGGGTACCATATATGGTGCCGGTACCATATATGGTGACGGTACCATATATGGTGCCGGTACCATATCTGGCACCGGTACCATATATGGTACCACCACAGTCGCCGAACGTGGGGGCACCATATATGGTACCGGTACCATATATGGTGACGGTACCATATATGGTGCCGGTACCATATATGGTACCACTACCCTCGGTACCGGTACCATATATGGTACCGGCACCTTATATGGTGTCGGTACCATAAACGGCGTTAAGTGCCTGACTGTAGTAGAGTATGTCCTTTGTATCTGTTTTGACTGATTTGCATCTTAAGTGTGAATGCTAGGTAGTGTTGCCAGCACGCTGAGTACGAACAGTGGCATGCATGTACCGGAAGACATGGCTAGCATTTCGGCTGAGGGGTGGTAAATTTCCGAATCCTGAGGGGGATAGCGGCCTCTGAGGGGAGGCTGAGGGAATGGTAAGCTAAAAAGTCCGATTTTTTTCTAAAATCAATGTTTTTAGCCTGATTTTTCGCTGAAATAGTTAAAATAAGCTATTTTTAGCTCATTTACACCTAATCTAGGCATGGTTTATTCATGCTTTACTATACAAAATTCTTCCTAAAAATTCCTGAGGCGGCCTGAGGGGGGGGTACGTCCGAGCCTGAGGGGGTCAACCCTCCCTCAGCCCCCTTTTGCCCGTCTGTGTACGTGTATTGTATCAGGGCTCTGCCCCCGCCCGGCATACAGTACGCTAGCCCGCCTCCGGCCTCAAAAACCTCATTTATTGTAGCGAATGCCATTGAGTTTTGCACGTGTACTGTTCTGATAAACGATTTTTAAGCCGTAAATGGCGTACTTCTTGATAGCGCAGATTTTTCTGCTTTTGGAATGAAAGTCGGCAAACAATTCTGCGAAGAAATTATTTTGCAGACGTTTTCTGCGTTTTTCGCAGATATTTCTACCTGTTACAGTCGCTGAGAGAATCTGCGATCATTCCGCAGATTTTCTGCGTGGATTCGCAGAAAACGGTATTAGGATCAAGGGTGGGCAGACAAATCTGCGGATTTTCTGGCAGATTTTCTGCCGTATAGCGCAGATTCACCTTAAGAGAGTTAAAAGAAAAGTTACCATTTTAACGCTATTTTTATTTTTTAAGATTAGTCTGTTATTAGTAACCGGCAGGGTTGGGTAGCTGTCAAAACATTCCCAGGAATTTGGATTTTTGTGTTCCAAACTTGTGGCAAGGTTTGTGGAAATTACAGAAAAAAGAAATAGATAGCCATTCTCGTACATACTAAGCCCGCATACATGAATCGAGCTGCCACTGACTGTTAGGGTGGATTTGTAGTTCGGTTGATCATGGCACTGGCACTTCTGTCCGCCGCTCTACCGTTTGATTTTAGATTTTTGCGTAAATGAATTGCAGCATGTTCCTAGCAATTCGCGAGGTAGAAAGGCGAGCTAAACTGCAGTATCGGACTGGCAGAAGTATAAATCCGAATTTTACGCTTTAACCGGTAAAGACAAAGAGAAAAGAGAGCAAACAAACCACAAGTTAGCCATTCCCATTCACATATATAAAAATGCGTTAGTGCTAAACAGTCATTGTTTGTTTAGTTGTTTTGTACTGACAGGCAGGAGATGAACAGAGGTCTTCCGATTGGTCTGGAACCCCCAGGAGCTCTGATCAGTGCGGCTGGCGGTCACTCAGACCATATGGTGGTGAACCCGGGCTTCACACGTTTGGCATTCAAGTGTTCGTGCGAGAACGGAGTCTATCGCTTCCATCCTCCCTGCGGCATCGTGGATCCGGGCCGGAAAACCAGACTCAACATCGTGCGCTCGGCCGGACCTGCCAAGAATGACAAACTGAAGCTGGAATTCATGGTGGCCCCTCCAGGAGCTCTGACTGCAACCAACCTGTTCCAGCCTGGACTAACCTACGACACAGCCATGTTCCCGCTTGATTCTTACTGATTTCTTGATTGTTCCTCTGTTGAACGTACGCTTTGCTTTCTTCTAGTAAAGTGCATCTGCCTCGACAAAATAGGGAAACAGAAATGTTTTTGCATAACAAGAATTTCTAGAGAAGTCGTGCTTTTTACGTTTTCTTTCCCGCAGTCACATCACAACAGCATTTTCTTTATGTATTTTATTTGGTCTGTGATTCTCCGCGTTAGTTGCTCTGCAATAGGTTTGAAAGAGCTAAAGAAATAACAGGAATGGTCCAGTCAGCGGCAGGCGCCAAGCCAATCTTTCAGGAGGAACCGGAAACGGCAACATGAACAGCAACTGAATTCTGCTGCACATAGCAAAGATAGCTTCTGCAAATATGCTCTCATTCTCACTTTGTTTTGAACCCATCACTCGATTTCTACTTCGTTTCACCATCACCACTGATACTTAAAAGGAATTAAGGAAAGACATATTTTATCAAACGTTGAGCCATCGTTTTTAAAACAGTGTGGTACTGGTATTATAACGAATTTTGTATTCCTACTATGTAGTCTATAATCATGCCTATTAAGCGTGCGTACGTATGTACAGTACGCACAGTACCTGTTTATTGGGTATTGATTTGTTTAATATGGGCTGGCCCGACGCGGCTTTGTTTAGCATTAGTTTCGTTGGTTATTTTTAGTAAAGTCAGTTTAGTAAATCTAGCTTCTCAATAAAACTAACCTTTAGTACAGTTGAATTTCGAAACCATAAACGATTGTCTGAAAATACGCCAGCCGTACGTATCACTTATGTGCGTGCCATCTACATACGATCTACTTGGCGTGTATTTTGGTATCAATGGTGCCCCACACAAACAGAAACATAGTGTACGTACAGTACCCATTTCTAGGTGTGAGGAAAGAATTGCGCTTACAGAGAGCCAAATAGGAAAGAGACTTAGGTTTTCATTGTTTTCATTTTGTCACTGCTGTGTGTTTGCTTAGTTTGTATTGTGCTGCGAGAGATGGACAGAGGTCTTCCAATAGGTTTGGAGCCGCCAGGGGCTCTGATCAGTGCGGCGGGCGGTCACTCGGAACACATGGTGGTCAATCCTGGCTTTCAGCGTTTGGCATTCAGATGTAGCTGCAGCAACCCTCTCTACCGCTTCCACCCTCCAGACGGCATCGTAGAACCCGGCCGACGAACTAGACTCAACATCGTGCGTGCGGCAGGAGCTGCTAAGAATGACAGACTGATGCTGGAATATGTGGAAGCTCCGCCGGGTCCTCTCACTGCAACCAACCTGTTCCAGCCCGGATACACCTACAACGCCGCTGTGTTCCCGCTTCAGTCCTACTGAGCGCTTGATCTCTACTCATTTCACTTGTCTGTGTGTCGTCTGTGGTCTATGCAGTAAAATGCGTGACAGGTTTTTCGAGCCATAGCCTTCCCTTTCAACGTCGCAGCCCACTTGACAAATACTATTTGCAAGCATTAGAGTCAATTCGTGGCTGGATCGACCCTTTGAAAAATGAAGCGTTGATGTGTCTGTAACATTTGTGTTCAAAATTTCCAAAAAATCAGGCGTAACTATTTTGTGTTAGTAGTTTGGTAATCTGAAAATGGACATTTGTTGCTGGCAAATCTTTGACAAATGATCCGAAATTTGAGGAGCTAACTTCTTAAAATACAAGTAAGTAATTTTACTCGTTCGAACTTCAAATTTGGCGCTGTTTTAGAAAACGTTAATTAAAACACCCAAATTTTTTGCTGCTCTGGTCTAATTATACAAACTTTGACGATTTTTTCGTGCAAAGGCGCGCAAGTACGTACACAAGCTGCAAAAAAAGGAAAGGAAAAAGTGATGGCAGCGGTGGGATTCGAACCCACGCCTCCGAAGAGACTGGTGCCTTAAACCAGCGCCTTAGACCACTCGGCCACGCTACCGACGAATGAGCAACTGCTACAAGCTAAACTTAAAACATCTACTGAATTATCTTTCACACCATGTATAAAGCAGAGCAAGTTTTTTGAATTGAAGAAGTCGTCAACCTCGAAGTGCCCATCGTGCCCTAACAAGAAGTAGCCTACTTAAATAAAAAGTGGTGTTGAAAGGCTTAAATTGATCAAAAATGATCGTTTGATCTACTTTTTAACGCAAGAAAATCGCTTTATTTTGACGAAAATGGCCGCCGCGCGAGCTCAAACCGACCCAAATTAGGTCCACTTTTTCGCGCAAAAACGTGTTACCGTAGGTGGAAGACAGGCGCATTATTCGCGCATCATGAATGTCTGCACAAAATGGTTTGGTGCGTTAGATAGTCCTTGAATTTAGACGAGTGTAACGAGAAACAGCGAGAAAAGAGATGTTTCAAGTGTTTACTGAACGCTGTTGTGCGCAAAAGACCACCGAACACTGAACGTACACCGCTAACACAAGTTAAAGATCGATCACACACATGAATTTGGTACGCACATAGGACTTTTGCTTACTCCATCTGCCTTTGCACTGAGTGAACAAATGAAATAGACGTAACAGATAAAAAACAGCTGGACGCAAAAAAACAAACTCACACACACACACGCACACAAGACAAAAAAGAACGCGGCAACAACATACAACTCTGCTGATCATAAATAAAAAGGAGCAATAAAAAGGTGGTAATTAAGTTAAACTTTAGCACTCTGCTACATACGGCTAACTACGGTTGCTGTACTGCACATTACATCAATGATCACCTTCTCTTATTTCAACCGCCGCACCGAGAATAAACGTAAGGTACAAAATCAATTGGCAATGCCAACTACGTACACGCTTTCGATTTCGACCTCCTTACCAACAGCCGGAACTCGACTAAGCAAACTAAAATAGTCAGACATTTCTGGACATATTTTGGTATCGGCTTCTTCAAAATGAATCGATACCGCGCATGGTATGTCCAGAAACCCTAACCGTAAACGGGGATGTTACCAGATTCCGACTGTTCGTACAAGAGGTCCAATTGGCTTTTGGCAGGAGAGAGTAGCCAGCCGACCCTCTAATAAGCCAAGCCGCCAATCAACCGTTCTTGTTGGACAAGCTGTAAACCTCACAAAGGCTATTGAATGTCAAAGTCTTAGTCGACGGACCGGTGGGGTCGGTCCGGGGTGCGCTAATACAAAGGCTGCGAACATTTCTACCATTTCTTATCATTGGCCCAGATCCATTTACTACCGTAGTGATGCTTCGTATCAATCCAATTTGGCCACCTTGGCCGCCGGCGGAGTCCCTGCAGTTCGGTGGTCGAGGCTGGCCGCGGCCAGGAGTCTGGGGTCGATACCGGCCGCCCCATGGCACAGCGCCGCCGCCGGGTAGGCGGTGGCGTAATCGCTGAGAGTCGGATAGAGCGCCGCCGTCGGCAGCAACTGTGGCAGATAGCCCGGCATGGCACCGGTGTAGGTACTGAGGGCGGCGGCCGGCATTCCGCTTCCGGGCCGAGTGATCAGCATCAGATGCGGCGTGGGCACGTCTAGCACGCCGCTCGGACGCGTCAGATAGTGCGCCGAGACCTGCTGCTGCTGGTGGTGGTGGTGCCCGTTCTGGAGCGGCGAATGTTGCTGACTTTTGAGCACCTTCGGTTCGACCGGACCCTCCATCAGAGCCTTACTGACGCGTTCCACTGTCACCACCGGGTCTTTGATCTTCTGCGGCCCGCCCATGGCCAGTAGTTCGCGCACCGGCGTGGTCGAGAGAGACTTGGAACCGCCGCGATACCGCTGCAGCAACCCGTTGCGAGAACCGGCCGACAAAGCGTGCAGAGCAGAGACGTCGGCGCGAGTCACCGGCACGTACTCGGGAGGCGTGTGACACAACTGCAAACGATGCCGGCCGTCCTTGGCGCCTGTGCGCACGCGAAACGTCGACGATCCACCTGAGTGATGATGCTCTGAAATCAGTACTTATTTGGATACCAAGCGCTCATACAGACAGTTCAGCATGTCTTCAAGTTGGCCTGCATACATAAATAAATGCTCCAAATGTAAAGGCAGATCCCACTCCCGATCCGCGGAAAAATGGATTGAAAAATCCGCAAATTTGGGGGGCGTGCCTACAAATTCGGGGGTCGCGACCATACATGTAACTCGTCATCCGTCGAAGGGGAGAGGGGTTGGGGGGTCTGAGCCCAAATCTTGGGAGGGGCTCAAAAACCGCAAAAATCGCAAATGTTGGCTGAAATACAGCTAAAAGTGCTGTTTTACGGGAAACAACTTGCCAGAAAAACCGGTTTGTTCCGGTTTCCTCCTTTCCGGTTTCCTCTTTTCCGGTTTCCTCCTTTCCGTTTTCCTCCTTTCCGGTTTCCTCCCCTCATATTCCGGTTTCCTCCCTTTTAAAATATTAGCATAATATGGTGAGCTGTAATCGATATTATAACAACAAGCAAGTTTTGCGTCATTTCAAAACTAAATGTCGGGAATGAAAGTTAAAAATTCGTTAAAAAATTGGACCATGCACATGTATGAATTCGAACCAGGTGTAATTGGGTAAATATGACTTGTCCCAATGTATGACTGCAGCAGGTCTTGCCTTATCCTGACTGAGCGGAATGAATTCGGGCTCAGAGCTCATGATTGCGTTATTTTGATGATCACTTCACTTCTGATCTCCTTTGATCAAGAGACAACGGGTTAGCCCAAGGCAACCGTTGTTTATGCTAACAGTGTGGGCATCCTTGTCTTGTCAGTTGATAGGGAGTCATACTACCATTTTGTCCGTACCAATCTGCCATATTCCCCTCTCTCTAAGTTCCACGCAGATGTACAAAATTCAGCCTGACCCATCCCGCTAAAATAATATAATTTAGCCCGGACCGCAAGGCTCTCTGGCTTGGGCCGGCTGGCATAGAAATTGATCCCACTTTTAGAAATGCTTTTCGAAGTCAGGAGGGGAGGGGTGGGGTGAGGGGGGTTTGGCCTTCCCAGCAGGGGGGGGGTAACCCCCAAACCCCCTAGTACATGTATGGGTCTCACCTGCCCTGCCCTCTGAAAAATCGAGGCCGGCCCGGTCTCATCCCGCGGTGCTGATACCATGGCGTTAACCGATTGGCGATTGGCGGTTGGCGAACCATGGCGTTGGTGCTGACCGTACTAATGTACATTTTGTACCTTGCACTTTATGAACGTACCATGTAAAAATACGTAATGAAGTATGTGTACTGCCCAAAAATAAGTCTGAGATGATGCTATGCTTGCTTTTTGCAATACTATGAATCAAAAATGACTAAATTATGCTAAAACTTTAAAAGGGAGGAAACCGGAATATGAGGGGAGGAAACTGGAAAGGAGGAAAACGGAAAGGAGGAAACCGGAAAAGAGGAAACCGGAAAGGAGGAAACCGGAACACGCCGAAAAACCGGACCGGAGAGGGCGGAAAATCGTCTCGGGGGGGGGGGGGGAGACATGGGCAAATGGGGGGCTCCGGGGGCGTTGGCCCCCATCAGGCTCTGATCTACCCCCCATCAGCCGGCCGCTACCCCCCATCAGGAATTTTTGGGAAGAATTTTGTATAGAAAATTATGATAAAAATATGCCTGGAATAGGCGTAAATGAGCTCAGAATAGCTAATTTTAACTTATTTTAATGAAAAATAAGCCAAAAAACCCTGATTTTCGCCAAAAATCGGACTTTTTGGCTTACCACCCCCTCAGCCCCCCATCAGGCGCTCCAACCCCCCATCAGCCGAAATGCTAGCCCATGTCTGGGGGGCACCCGGGGGTCTTGCCCAAGTCGGGTGGGGGTACACCCCCAGCTACATGTATGGTAGCGACCATTTTGACCAGCCACCTATTTGACTGTGCAACCAGACCTACTCCTTTGACAGTTCAGGACCTGTGGACCGACCCAATTGCTACGGCCGCTTTCTTGGGGCTATAGCCGGATGGCGGCTATCAACAACAACACCAACAACCATTTTGATGGGAGCTCCAGGAAGATAAGTCTGGTTTAGGTGGATGGGTGGGCCTGGTTAAGGTTTACTAACGTCCGACAAAGTAACAAGCTCTGATCAAGGAAGGGTTTGTCCGACGAGTGGCCTTCCCGGGGTACGTCGATCCAAAGTCAGGGAGGTGGTGTGGTCAGGTCTTGGGCCTATGTCTAGGCGGAAACCCATCTGGCCCGCCTACCTAGATAAAAATAACTAAAAAATTACTAAAAAGCGCTGATCAGAATGGCTCATAAAATTGGCACGAAAACTGCATCCCAGAAGAATTGGAGGACGGGGTTTAAAAATCGTCTCGTCAGGGAGGTCAGTCCAAGGGTACGGCCATAGTTGTGGGGGCAAGTGTATGCACACAGGCTCAGGAGTAATAAATACTTAGCGTAATTGACTTTGATCATACCTGTGAATATCCGGAGGGGGGTCTAAGACCGACAAAAATAAAACTCGACCAAATGCTTCCAGAAGCTGTTAGAAAGCCTCCTGCCGCGTTTTAAGCCACAAAAATCGTAGTTGGCAACTACGCACCGAACCCCAAATTTTTGTCGAAATTTTACGATTTTTCGAAAAAATTTTGTTGGCAAACTAGTTTTTGAGATGGCATTTGTCGGAAATCAGATTTCTACTAAAAATAAATTTCAACAACAAAATTCGCATTTTTGGCAAAAAATTCAAATTTCTTGCAACAAGTAAAATTTCCTACTGAAAATTTGCACTTAAAGCCAGGCCAACTATGCATTTAGACATGGCTGTTCCTTCCTTGACCTGCCGACGATGCACATGTATGCGTTTGATTAAGCGAACTTAGCGTTTTGCTTTTAATTTAAAGCTTTTTGTCATTCTACGTTCGTTCTTAGCTGTTAAACGCAATTTGGCCGCACATATTTACAATTTCTCGCATTTAAGTAAATACAACGGGCAAAAACGGAAATATTGATGCCTCTGGACAAAATTTCCATGGACTTGGCTGCAAAAACCCCGGGGACGACTTTCCAGTTAATAGGGCTCTTCTAAATATTCCTTACAGGAAGCGTGGTAATCAAGCACCATAGATCAGGGCTACAGTGTGTTCGCTCTCCCAGCTAAGGTAACCTACAAATCCTCGAGGTAAAACTGAAAGCCGGTGAATAAAATTTAACTGAAAGAAAAATGTGGCCTAAAAACTGTTTTACCAAACCAGATGAAGATTAACAATAATTTCGCAAATTGACACTAAATACACACCAGAACATACATGTAACAGGGGGTCTGCCCCCCACCCGACTTAGGCCAGACCCCCCCCCCGCCCGAGACGATTTCACCGACCCCCCTCCGATTTTTCTGGCAAGTAAATTTTCGAGCAAATTTTTGCAATTTTTTACAATTTCACACACAAAAATTTCCAAAACCGCCTGCAAAACAGCACTTTTTAGGTGTATTTCAGCCCAAATTAGCGATTTTTGGCAATTTTTAGCCAAAAATGCGATTTTTTCGATTTTTGAGCGTTTTTTAGTGCCCACCCCCTCCCCCAAAATTTTGGCTCAGACCCCCCCGGCCGGCGCCAGACCCCCCTCCCCCATCGGCGGATGACCTGTTACATGTATGCACCGGAAAAAAGGATAAAATACGCGAAGCAGATTTTAATTTGTTTACACGAGTAAAACTGTTAAGAGTGCGTCAATGGCGGCTGCATTTTTGGGTTGACCGCAGCGTAGCGTGGTGGCGGGCGGCCGGGTGGCAATCAGGATCCGCGCAACGACAACTACGTGCGCAATTCGATGCGGTCGGCCAAAAAACAAACAAACAAAGGAACGAACTTTGTGGTTGCATCAGTCTGCCACTGATAACACAATAATCTCTTGTTGCTGTTTTCTTACGAAACCACCAGACCAGACAGCACCAAAATAACCACATACAGTCAGGCACTTTAACTGGTACTGGTACCAGATAGCTGCATACATGGGCCGCGGGGGGTTTACCCTCTCCCCTTGCCGGTCAATACCACCCCCTCGGCCGGCCATACCGCCCTCCCCGACCCCCCCTTACCAGAGGGAGAAAAATTTGGCTTATTTAAGGCAAAATAGGCTTTTTTTATTTTTTTCCGGGACCCCCGAGATCTCCAGACCCCCTCCGGATTTTTCCGGCCCATGTATGGATAGCTGTCACACACGTATCTTAGAATTGCCAATTGAAAAATCGAGTCAACGTTGCAATCATACATGAGATGGAAGGAAATATTGGGTTTGGGGTAAAATCCGGAAGTTGTGTAGAGGGCCGGCCTATCGATTCGAGGGGGTAGCGGCCAGCCAGGTCGGTCGGTGAATTCAGGAATAATAATTGGTCTGCTTCAGCTGGGTAGGTTGGATAGGTACGTAGGGTCTGGTGTGGGCAAAACCCATGCTTCCCGTCCCCAATAAGACGGGTACATGTTAACACTGCTCTCAGTACCGGCGCCAAATGCTAAATGTCTGATCTTCATACGTGTAACCGAACTCAGGAAAGGGTTAGGCGGTCAAACATAGTCGAGCCTCGCAAGGAGGGTCAGCCTTTCAACTGGTGAGCAGACCCCAACCCAAAGTACATGTATGCTCTGCTGACTGCAGACATGGGTAAAGGGGTCTGAAAAATTGACCCCTGAAGCAGTGAGCTGATACCTCTAGTCTTACCCCCAGAATGTTTCGCAGAATGGAAATGCTCAAATCCGATAAAAATAGCCTATTTTAACAACAATGTTGATTTTCGCAAAAAAGTGGTTTTTGCTTACTAGCCCTTCGATCGTCGCCACCCCCTCTTAAAGGATAATGAAAATACCTCTTTTGTGTGCATCTTTGGAGCTGCCACCAAACCCCTTAGGAGAACAGGGAGCACTTTGACTGGCGAATCGTCCGCCAGTGGTGTCGATCACCGGGCTGAAGGTGAAGACTCTCTTCTTGTCTGCCGACTGCTGTCTCGGCGTGCTGGTCTCCGCGTTTTCCGACACCTCCAGAGCGCCAGTCAACGGAGTTGTTGCATGGCCGTTGAGTTCCTTCTCGCCGGAGCCGCTGGGCTCTGCAAAAACGACCCGGATCGTGAGGCCAAAAAGAAGCGCTCGGCACCTGTGTGCGATGTGTTTTGTGCAGATGTGCTGGCGGTAGTTGTGGTCCCTGCAGATTTGACACTTTCGCTGGGTTCGCAACTCAGCACGTCCACGTACTCCTCCACACCGGCCGTTGCGTCGACTGGCGCTGACGGAGAGGGAGACACCGGGGCCGAGCTGAAACCGAACTCTCACTTAGTCGGGCAAGCTGAGTGAGGAGGGCGCACCGAATTCTGGAGCTGCGTTGTCTTCGCTTTCTGAACGCGAACTCTACCAGCTTCTGCTCGCTGTTGGGGTCGATGCGCCAGAAACTGCCCTTTCCCGGCTCCTCCTGATTGCGCGGTACTTTGATGAAGTATCGGTTGAGAGAGAGATTGTGTCGGATGGAGTTCTGCCAGCCCTTGTCGCTTGTACGGTACCAGGGGTAGTTGCGCGTGATGAAGCCGTAAATACCACTCAGTGTCATCTGCCGCTCTTTCGTACTGGCTATGGCCTGGATTATTAGCTGCGCGTACGAGTAGGGCGGCTTGCCCTCTGCTTCGGCTGATTCTAAAATCAACGTCGCCTCAAGAGATTGTCAAACTTCCAGAGATCTTCGCTCGAAATTAAGAGTATGGTAGTTTGGTTCACAAATGAACAGAAGAATTTTAAGAACAATCGCTAGAAACATCGATTGCCAAACGATTATTTGGCTAAAATCATATGAGCCATACGTTTACAGACAAGCACTTAACGTCTATGGGTACGGTACCGGTACCATAGGACCATCAGAGGGCAAGGAGGTGCGGCACCATATGGTACCAAACAGACATGGGCTAGCATTTCGGCTGAAGGGGGGGGGGCAGAATTTTCAATTGCTGAGGGGGGGTGAGGGGGGGTAGAAGCGCCTGAGGGGGGTGGTAAGCCAAAAAGTCCGATTTTTGGCAAAAATCAAAGGTCTTTTGCTTATTTTTCAATAAAATAAGCCAAAATAAGCTATTCTGAGCCCATTTACACCTAATCCAGGCATATTTTTATCATAATTTTCTACACAAAATTCTTCCGAAAAATTCTTGAGGGGGGTAGCGGCCGGCTGAGGGGGGTAGGCCAGAGCCTGAGGGGGGCCAACCCCCCCCCGCTCAGCCCCCCCCACTTTTCCCATGTCTGGTACCAAATAGAACCAAAATTATACAGTTTAGTACCCGGCTGACTTAAGAGGCCCTTTTAGAGTGCTTTCATCTCTACGTAGAATAGAATAGAAATAGAAAGCATCGTGGCAAAAAGCTAGAGGCCGAACCGAACCGGACACATTCCAGTTGTGACGTTTGTGTACGCACAAGTTTCGGGCGCGAAATCTGATTAATGACCAGTTGGTGATATCAAAAACAAAACCACAAACTCGTTACCACTACCAACCCATCCTCCAGTCAGTTCAATACAAAGCACAAAAGCATGCCAATGACAAATTTGCATGCAATGGAGCAAGCCAGCCAGACGCTTTTTTCTAAAGAGCTATCGGCCGTTCCGCCTATGCTTCTTGCTTGACATCTGTTGTTACGACGAAAAAAACGTTGGCTTAATTCTTACTGAGCTTTTGTTCGAGTCGCGGATGGAAATCGGCGACGAAATTTTCGAACAGACGTGCAGAGAGCCACCCAGAGGGACCGTAAATATTTTTGAGCCCGTTATATGGCCTGCTCCATTGCTGCCAAGCCACTTGGCTATATTGCTTCTAGAAATTTACGTCTCTACTTTGTCGGCTACTCCCGACCGATTGCCTTCTTTGCAGTCAAATGCAAAAAGTCACAGCTAGCCGCAATTATGTTAAGCATTTTGACAGCATGTACCGGTTCCGTCACACTCCAACATAGCATCGTCAACCTCAGTGGTGCCATCAAATTTTCCGTTTTCAGTCACCTCTGACTCATGCGGCCTCTTGCGATTATAGAACGGACTAGCTGGACAAGAATTCACAGCACTGAAAGAAAACACGTAAACCACGATGGCAGAGAGACGCCATGTACCTGGGAGAGACACCAGACGGCGAAATAAACCCGCTATCAGGAAAGGGAGATACCACATTCAACTCATTCGAGGCACTTGTGGGACTGACTGTCAGCGCTTCTGCATCGTCGCAGGTCTTGAAAACCAGACGAATAGCCGTGCTGGGAAACCTCATCATACACCTGAAATGTAAATGCATGGTAGAGATTACGTGCCAGAAGTCGGAATCGTCTGCAGAGCCAGACAGCTCGAGGGCACTGCTGAAGAGCCAATTTTCCGTGCCTTTCAGTGACTGCCTGACTACTACTAGCTCGCAGCGGTCGCCCGGCAACGACCGGGGTCTGAGTTGTAGCCGCCCACTCAATAAAATCAGTAGCTGCCGATAAATTAGAGACTGATGACATTAGCAAAAGAGACGTACTGTTTAGGCACGGGCGCAGGACCGGTGTCGCGTCTGACCAGCTGCGAGTCGAGGAAGACCCCGTTTTTGCCGTTGCACTGGAGCGTCCAGGATCGCTGGTGGTTTCTGGATAGCACCAAGTGACCCCTACTGACGTAGTTGTTTTCCTGAACTATCAGGTCTGCCTCGTTGTGAGACGACTCCCTGCCGATCACGACCCGTTCTTTGGTCACCAGATAGACCGTGCCGTCCGGTCCGTTCAGCTTGGCCAGCAATTTGCCGTCCTCCGGCCCGATCCAACGCGTCTTGGCAGCGGCGCCCGCACCGCTCGCCTCCTGCTCGGGCTTCATCAGTGACCTGAAGAAATCTGACCACAGACACTCGGTGTCGTAGCGCACCGGTCGTCTACGTACACACACTGCCTGCCTGCTCTCGCCGGCCGCAGAACAACAACAAACCCAGAACGCTCAGCCAGCCGCCGAGCGCGCGCTCATTGGCGCGCTGAGTGCAGCTGAGAGCCGGGGGGCGGAGCGTCGACGATCGATAGAGCTGTAAACAAAACGAGCCCGACCATCAATACTGGCCAGGCCTTAACGAACAAAGAGCGCCGGACTGGTTGCAGCCACCGACGTAGACTGCTGGCAGGCGGCCGCTCTGGCTGGTGCACAACACAGAGACTGAAACATTTTACTGGGACAAAAATAATAGAAACAGCTGGCCGACTGGCCCCAACTCAAGTGCACCCGCCCGCCCGGGCTCTCCAAAAACACCTTATATGCTTGCAGTTAGTTAGGTGCTGATAGCGCGACGCACTGCGAAAACAAGTGGCGTCTAAATTTAAAACACGTCCAAGGCCGTCCAAACTGATATTAAAAGGTTGGACCGCCTCTACAATATCTCGTCAACAACAGGCACAACCTGAATAATAAACGCTTGGTCCGCACAAACTGAAAGATACCAAACTGTGCGAGAATCAGAAGACTCCTCACAGACAGTCTCTCTCTCTCGCCCAGACAGAGATCAATCAATTATTCAATTAAACAAATTGCTTCTATACAGCCGAATTAATTGCACCGGCACTATTCGACACAACTTGACGTCAAACGTACTGATATAAATGAAAAAGTAAAAAACTTCATAAACAGTCAGCGAAATAAGAACACATGGAACCGATACCGACTCAACTTCATGGTATACACAGCTTCAGGTTGTGCCATACACGCAACCAGCGGCACCTTTTATGGTATCAGGTCCAATTTGTTATTTGTCTGACTGAGCAAGGCAACTGTAGGTACAGAATACTGTGAGCTTGTTCTACTTACATTATGTACAACAGAGAATAAATAAATTATCAAGTGTACTGTCTGCCAACGTATCTGGCATTATACGGTGGTGGAGGCATTGCTTGCTGATTAACAGCATGGTACTGTCGTTTCACAGGCGGTGCTTGCCCACCATATACGGCAGTTTGCTGCGGCGCAGCACTGAAGACCGGCTTAATTTTGTGCTCCAATGTATCCGCCTTCTGGTCAGGAGGTAGCTGCTGCTCTGTCGGGACAGATGAAGGCATCGGTAGTCCATGCACCATTGGCACGGCGTACAAGCGTTTGCGACGTTTGGGATCCCTCATCAGAAAGAAGAGAACCATCGTAAAAAACATGTCAGCCAGCTGAAACCAAGCGGATTGTTGGTTAAGTGAGCTATTTCACTCATTGCACCGTCATTATGGACAGGGAACACTGTGGCGAGCAGAAAAAATGCAGACAACGGCCTCACGTGCAGTTATTTAATTATCCGGGCACAATCTTAGTGTGGCTGCAAGTTTTTGAGCCACCGCGTAAACCACTCTAGTACCTGCCATTGAAATTTACTGCCTTATAGAAGAAGACCACCTACAACAACCTCTCTTGCCACTGATACTACTGCAGTCAACATCCATAGTGGAACGCTGACGGGGTAGAAGCTCAGATCGTTTCACTTGGAAGCCGATAAAAGCTTTCTTTGCACATGACGTCAGTTACTGAGTGTATTTCGTTCAGCTATGCTATGAGCAAACGTCGCAACTCAACACGTAGTTCAAATCAGTTCGAACTGTCACGAGCAGGTGGAATTCTAGCGATTTATAGAATGAATAATCCCTTTTTACCTAAGCTGAATAACAATTTCAAAGTGAATACTTCTGCTCCACTTATAGACCTGTCTGCACAGAAAGGGTGGTTCCGTTAACAGAAGTAATTCGGTCTCTGCTCCAACATGATACATTTTCCATTTATGGGGGTTAGAAGGCCAACCTAATGGCCCTAAACTATACACACCTCCCTCCATCCGTAGATATTATGCTATTCGGATGAACATAAACGGTCAAACAAGGGTGGTAACTAAACAAAAAAGTATGCTCTACCAAATTTTAACTCCATCAAACATAACCATGGAAATTATTCAAATCAAACTGTTGACAGCCTAGATTGTCAGTAGTGTCATACATGTAACAGGAGGTTGGGGGTCATTCCAACCCGACTTAGGCCAGACCCCCCCCCCCGATTGAGGACCCCTCTGGCAAGTAATTTTTTAGCAAATTTTAGACACTAAAATTGCGACAACCGCCTGCAAAACAGCATATTTTAGCGTATTTGAGCCCAAGTTAGCGATTTTTTACGGTACGATTTTTAGCCGAAAAATTGCGATTTTCGATTTTGAGCGATTTTAGTGCTCAACCCCCTCCCTAGAAATTAGGCTCAGACCCCCAACCCCCTCGGCGGATGACCTGTTACATGTAAGAGTAGTGTTAATAATTTACCTGAATCAATAGGACGATTACGAAAACGACAGCTAATACTGTAAAGCCTTGACGCAGTGCAGTGAAGATATGTATTTGACAACCCTGAAAACACTCCTCTTCACATGGGCGCTATCAAAACCGTTTAGTGCGCAACTTTACTTATTCATAGTAACTGTGAGGTTACATTACTCACTATACTATTCATTCACTTTTCCTTGTTACGTAGATTGCAGAACTTACATTGGCGGTGCTTATGTGCAAAACCGAAACTTTCTACAGCACAAAGTTTTCAGGCGGAATCTAGAGAAACAAAGCCTAACCCGCACCCCTTCAACAATTTTGACTATTTGGCATCGTTAGCAAATGCAAATGCAAAAAGCGTTAAAATTAGTCAGCGTTCATTTACGCGGAGGTTTAAAGTTAAATTTGCAACGGAAATCTGAGCAAATGCAAGGAAAAACGGTTACCTCGCAGTTGATATCGCAGGAACGCGGTCGGTCCAATCGCAGCTGATAGAAATCTATACAACCAGCGCTGCCGCAGCAACGAAACTGAAGTAAAGGCGATAATAATTATTATTGCGGGATGACAAACAAAACGAAGCACCGTCTCCTGTATAGCATCCAGCGCTTCTTGGATTACATTCGACCCTTGATAATAATGTTGCACCATGTATGTAAGTGCGTCGGCCACCTCGTTCCTTATCTGCAATGCAAAACAATTGACCTCGCAACTGGAACCTTAAACAAAAAATATTTACTGCGTCTTTCTTAACCAGCAAGTAGATTCCACAGCCCAATGTGACAATGAACAAAATGACAAGGCAGACGAAGTACTGAAACATGAACAGCTGAACGTGCCCGAGCACTGCAAATGCACATGTCACTCGGAACAGCCAGATATTTCTATAGGACCGATGGTATCGATTTCCAGCCCTTTACTACACCCGGAAAACTGCCAATTGTGGCAACTAACTGTACGATGCAACCCGACCCCCAACTGGAACCTGAAGTGTGATAGAAAAGTACACATAAACACGCAAGCCGGTGGATTGGAATCCTGGGCTTTAGCGATCCCAATCCCAATTAAACGAAGGTTTGTCTGAAGTTCAAATAAGTAGAAAGCCATCTGGTGATGGAGTGAGAAATATGCGAGTCGGCTAAGTCTTGTAGTAGGACAGCGTGGTCAAAAGTATGGAATGCGCTAGTCAAGTGAGGGACCACTGCAAAAGTACGTGAGCAGGGGTTTGGTTCGTTCAATCCTGAGGTTATTCTATAGTTGATCGCATGAAGAGCCATGGTGGTGGAGTGATTCTTCGGAAAACCGCAGTTGTTGGTGCGCAGCTAGATCCACATTAGTGGTAAGATAGGAGAATCATTCGCTCCGGAATTTTAGCAAAAAGAGACAGGACAGAGATTAAGCGAACGACTTTCCTTGGTCAGTCGGTTTCAGCTCAAAAGCTTTCCCAGTCTTCAAGCATCTCAAAATTCTTAAACTACAAGCAGTGTTCTAAAGTCCCAAAATTTTAGTAAAGTTCCGAGGCCCTTGTAATCTGAATCGGAATTCCGATCGATCCCTAGATAAAACCAAGGATGTCACATTTGGTACCACCATGACTAAAGTGATGACGACAGGTGGAGTACACTAAGTCAGGTAACTGATGACTGTAAAGTACAGTAACTGAGAGGCGTACCAAGATAAGCAAAATTTGACTTTCTCTGATGGCCCCGAAGCAGCCGAAAAAGCTGATCAGCACCATTAGCACACTGAGCACGATGATTACGTAAGCAAACAGCTGCAACGTGGGAGCGTCGAAGTCACTCTGCACCTCCTGGCGGTATCGGTCATTGAGAAAATCGCGAAAACGTCTGTCCGTCTTTAGCCAAACGCCCAGCACCATTACTGCCAGACCAACCACCTTAATATAATATCATTAGCATCCTTCACTAAGGAAGAATGGTGTACATACATAGGCCGGAAAAATCTCGGCGAGGGAGGGGGAGAAGGTAAGGTACAGGATTCTACTGTCATAAATGGAAAAAGGCTAATCAGAGCATGCACGAGTCAGAGGTTAGCCTCCCCTCGGCCGCCCACGTATGAATCAGAGTGGCGCAGCAGTCAAATAACCATGTAGTTTCGGTCCAAAAATCGGTATACAGCAAATTTATCATTTTTTGAGGTCTTGAAAATCAACAAAAAACGAATTGGTTAAATAATTGCGTCTTAGAAAAACAAAACTCTTAGAAATCGCTTCAGATTCTTCGATGGTATAGGTACATACCGAGGTACGTACTACGACGCCAGGTACATTGTATCGAGAGCCAGCGCATTAGTGGACGTAGGTGGGGAACAATTCAAGACAACTGGAAATCATACATGGATCGGGGGTGAGGGGGTTTACCCGCTCGCCGGCCAATACCCCCATCGGCCGGCCATACCCCTTCCCGGAGGGAGAAAAATTTCGCATATTTAAGGCAAAATAGGCGTTTTTGGACTTTTTTCCGGGGCCCTCTCCCGAGATCTCCAGCCCCCCTCCGGATTTTTTCGGCCCATGTATCGCCTGATTTGTAGTAGGCTTTGCCGAGCGAGACAATGGAAATTACAGAAAAACTAACCACGAACACAATGTTGCATCCGAAGATAATGTATTTGATTCGATTGGGAGTATCGCTCGTAATTTGCACAATGGACTTCGGTGGTTGATCTTGTTTCTGAGTAGCCAGTTTAACTTGAGGGGACTGATTACGTGGAGGTCCGGGACCGCCACCAGGTGCGCCGCTGCCCACTGTCGGCTGCGGTCGTGGACGAACATTTGATACCTGTCGCTGTGCAGACTGTTGATTCATCACGGTCAAGCTAAACGCAGACAATTAAAACCCACGATATTTTTCAAGCATTAGCCGCTTGAGTCTTCGACTAGAGAACGACCGGAGCGGATTTTCAGTTCCGATCGGAATCGGTTCACAGATATAAAATCAATGTACAGGGTGTACAGATTTTTTTACTGTGACAACCGCAATTCTCAATCGATTTGAATGAATCTTTTGTAAACGAAAGACAAATAAATTATTGACAGATTGGTGCACTTTTCATTGTTATTTTTCGCTTATGTTTTCCTAATGTGGGAAAACGCTCTGTAGAGTAGGCAATAAAGGTTTTTTGGGTCGAGGAATCTATTTATGACATAGCCATAATGTTTGGATTACTGTATTTTGAAGTCCCAACACGAAAATTATTATTTTTATGATTAATGTGTTCATGTTGCAAGGAAATGCTTAATAGAGTAGGTACTGAAGACAATCTGCATCAGCGAATTCATTCTTGACATAGCCAACGTCACTGGATTACAGTATATTGTGGTCTTGGAACGAATTTATAATTTTGATTACCTACTTTATCCAGCTTTCCTTTGCAACAGGAACGTCTAAATCGCAAAAAAATAACGATTTTCGAATCGGGCTCTCAAACTACAGTAATCCAGCGATGATAGCTATGTCATAAATAGAGTGACTCTTATTTCTCTCGTGGTGTGGAGGTGAATAAATAGATTTCCCACCCATGAAAACCTTAATTGCCTATCTATAGAGCGCCGGCACAGTTGGTGCAGATATGGGCAAAGGGGGCTGTCTAAAATTGAAATAACCCCAAGACACGCATAAACCAAAAACCAGCACCGGATGCGCGATCTAGCTGCACGTCGCCAGTTCTTCGCCCTTACGGTGTTAATGCGATGCGCCGACCGGTGCCTTACGCCGACTGGGTGGTGCTTTACGATGACTGGCATGGTGCCATACGCCGACTCGACCTAGGAGCCTCAACCTGTCGGTGCCTTACGCCTACTCTTCTGGTGCGAGACGATGAGCATTGGCTGGCAAACATACAGTTAATACAGATACCAGAGCACATACAACCAGAGGGTTCTCTCCAACCAGAGAGCCTTACCATTACAGCGAATTTTCAGTTTATCTCTGTTTATGGAAATTTTCCATCGGCTTTTACAGTTAAAAATTCATTCCTATCTTTCTGGTGTTAAGAATTATAGCCTGTCCTTTATCAGTATTATATTTTGGACGCCCCAGTAAAGTTTTTGACTCAATTGTTTGAAACCAAATTGTAGTTTTTTTGCCACAGACTAATCTCAGAAACAACTTTTATATGCAGCACTCTCCGCTACAAACTAAACACAACACTACAAATTGAAATTCTCTGAGGAAATAGGTATTTGTACGCGCCTGAATTTGTTATAGCTGGACCAGAGATGTGTACAGGCACAGGCTCTCACAGACAGACAGACAGAGACACAGGCACACAAAGGCAGCTATTAGGCTAAAAGTTACAACTCGGCGTATCGCACTGCTGAGTCGGCGTTTAGCACCACCCAGTGAGGCGTTTAGCACCTAGTCGACGTATGACACCTCTCCACAGCAATATAAGTCGGAGTAAGGCACCTGAACCGCCCTTACCTACCTTTACCAGTACTACTAGAACGTAGATATAGATAGAGACCGACTCAAATCAAATTATTACGTTCAACTGCCAAGAAGATCGAATGCTTATTCTGATGCATCTAGACGCGAGCCTAATTCTGGAGCGCACCCTGCCAACTGGCAAGGCAGTTTAAACTGCCCGCCGCGCCGCTCTGCCTTTCGCTCGCTCTCGCTGGCGCTAATTGGCCCCCCAGGCAATAGCCAAGACTTGTGCAGACACCAAGTCTCCAATTACACTTACAGTACATGGATGTTTACTAAGAGACCACATGCAGTGCAACAGAGCGTAAGCTCTTCTCTTATAATTTCAATCGATAGTCAGCGCACTTGCTATTCATTCGTGTTACTGTTATAGGACAGAGTCGGAATAGACAGTTAGTAGTTCAGTAATCATAACTACACATAGAATAAAAGCCAGAGTCAAGCGTACTGGTCGATTGCCATTTATCTTCTCTGCGGAACAGTCGCACTTTCTGATCTTGGTGCTGCTGTCTGTACAAAATTATGTTTTGCTGTCGCTCTTCTTCGCGAGCTTTCTCCAATGCGCGCGACTGCTCTTCCTCTCTACGCCGCTCCTCCTCTTCGCGCTCACGCTCTTTCTCGCGCTCTCTTTCACGCTGCCGCGCTTGCTTCAGTTTTCTTCTTCTATGCGCTCCTGCTCTTCCCGATCGCGCTCCATCTTAACCTTTTGTTGGACTTGAACAGCTTGAAAAGCTCAAGAGTGAGGTCAATGAAGTCATCAGACTTGGAACATCATTGAAGGAAACCAATCCAGCTGCCTTATCCACTCTCCTATCGGCTATCCGAAGTGCGCGCATGCGGGTCAGTAGCCAACCAAGCCCCGAGTACCAGGTAATCATGGCTTGTTTTAACAGGTAACCTTAGAATGACTTTTTCTAGCCAGATAATGAGCGTCCTTTCATCGCTGCGAACTCCAAACTAATTCCGCAAGCCCCCAGTTTCGCCAGAGAGCTAAGCCACTAAAGGGGAAGCCTGGCGAGAGACACAAGATAGAGCCGCAGCAGTCACAGATCAAATCCAGGCTCTCACACCATCCCGCTGCACAGTGTGTTTCAACGACAATGATGAGGGCGAGGAAGCGGAAATCGAGCGGCGTAGAGAGCAAGAGCAGTTGCGCGCATTGGAGGAAGCTCGCGAAGAAGAGCGATAGCAAAACGTAATTTTGTACAGACAGCAGCACCTAGACGAGAAAGTGCGACTGTTCCGCAGAGAAGATAAATGGCAATCGACCAGTACGCTTGACTCTGGCTTTTATTCTATATGTAGTTATGATTACTGAACTACTAACTTTGTCCTATAACAGTAACACGAATAAATAGCAAGTGCGCTGACTATCGATTGTAATTATAAGAGAAGAGCCTGCAGGCCAAGGCCAATTATTATGAATGGGCCAGGACAGATCAATAAGCGCCAGCGACAGCCAGTGAGAGGCAGAGCGGCGCGGCGGGCAGTTTAAACTGTCTTGCCAGTTGGCAGGGTGCGCTCCAGAATTAGGCTCGCGTTGCATCTAGGGGTTCTTTTCGTTTTGAAAAACAGGGCCTCCGGTGCGCATCCTATACTGATACGTGTCTAGGCGTTCTTTTAATTTTGGAAAATAATAATAGAGACCCGCTCTCTCTCTTTCTCTGGAGCGTTTTTTTTCCCAAACAAAAAACCCGGCATCGGGTCCGCGATTTCCTCTACGTGCACGTGACCCAAATTAGATTTACTTACTCTGTCTAGTTCTCAGTTTTGTTCTCACAACACGACACCCCCAGCAGTTGCCAGCAACTAAAAACATGAATGAATCATGACAAGCAAAAAGGTAAAAGACATACATAAACAAAAAAACAAAACGATGAAAAATATAGTGATCACTTCTTGCGCCGATTAGTGTTTGAAGGTTAGATTTTTTGGTAAATTTTTTGTTTGAAAAGGATTACCGTCCTGGAGCTTGCACGAAGATAAGATTGTCATATTTATGCTCAATCGATAGCAAATTGTCAAATCTAGCTTTAAGCTCTTGGGAAGACATATCTGTATGCGCATTGGAATGCTTTGGATGTGTTAGTATGGGGATTTCGCGACGGAACATTTTTTTCCATTTTTTTAATTTGTTGTTCAAGGATCTCTGAAAGTAAATGTGCCGAAATATGCATCTAAAGTAGGCGTAGGCCTACTCATATCGAAAAAATGGTAGCTATCTTTCAAAAGATGACTGAGAAAACTTCTTTCTATTTTTTCATAATGAATGCTACGATTGTTTTAGCAAGTGGAGGTCGCGACGCGCGATGGCGCATTTTTCACTTTTTTCTTTTTTTTAATTTGTTGTTCAGGGATCTATGAAAGTAAATGCGCCGAAATATACATTTAAGATAACCCTACTCACACAGTAAAATTGGTAGCTAGCTATCTTTCGAAAGATGATCAAGAAAACTTCTTTTCTCTATTTTTCTCATATTTATGATCGTCGTGTAAAAAGGGCTACCTTATGTCCTGGCATTGCGATCCCAATCTTTCTAACTGTGCTTATTCTGTAGCTATGGTAATGGTCTACCGATCTGGCCTTGGGTACGAATCTATGTGTATGCGTATGAATTTTATAACAAATTTTCTAAGTGGGGTTCCGGGGGAAATCGGCCGATAATCGATGAAGCAAGGCGATATGACTAGAGCGCGTAATCTGAGATAGCATGCAGTAATTGGTTGTGAATGGGCTGATCTGTAAAACAATAAAGTAGAAATCAAAAGCATTTGATTGATACCGGATTCGGCCATATTTATTAAAGATTTTCAAATTTGGGTACGCACGTTTTACAGGATTTGTTCCGAGACCAAAAACACGTATCTGAGGTTAAGCTGATTATTGCATGCAGTAATTAGATGTTGATGTGTAAAATAATAATGAAGAGATCGTCACCAGTCATTTTATACCACATTCGGTTGGTTGTGTTCAAAATTTACAGTTCGCGTGATCTCCCCATGAAAATTAATGAAACGTAATATATGGAAAACGAACCCCGGCACGACTGTTTAAAGAAAATGGCACTTTCGAAAATATTCCATGGTTAAAGATAAAATGAAAAATTTTTTGCGAGTTGAAGGTCTAATTTCTGAAAGTCAGCATGGTTTTCTCTCACGACGCTCCACCGTCTCTCAGCTTCTTGAATGTGTAAATGACTGGACAAGGCATTTAGATAAGGGTGAATTTGTTGAGGTATTTTATATGGATATTGCGAAGGCTTTCGATTCCTGTATTCACAGATTAATGTTAGCTACGCTCCGGGCGTATGGTATTTGTGGGAACTTGCTAAACTGGATTAGAGGGTTTCTTAGTCAGAGACAACAACAAGTAATAATTGAACATACTGTGTCATCCGTGGTAGATGTCACTTCTGGGGTCCCTCAGGGATCAAGTATTGGTCCTCTACTCTTTCTAATTTATATAAATGATTTGCCTCAAGCTATAGCTGAATTCAACGTTCAAATCAAAATGTTTGCTGATGATTGTAAGATGTATCTAGGTTTGCCTAAAGACCAAACGGATTTGTCTCAGTTTCAACGTACCATTGAAGCTATCTTCACCTGGTGTAATTCGGTCAAACTTAAACTTGCATTGCACAAATGCTCCATGCTTCATTTAGGGAATACAAACCCAAAGCATGAATACGAAATTAATGGTTCACAAATTAACTCGGTCTCAGAGATTATGGATTTAGGTGTTCTTGTGGGACTTGATCACCATAACAACTTATCGTTTTCTAAGCATTGTGTTAAAACCGCCAGCGATGCGTCCAAACGAGCTCATTTGATTCATAAAGCTTTTTCATACCGTAACCCCAAATTTCTTACTGAGCTTTTTAAGACGTATGTCAGGCCTAAATTAGAATATGCTACTGCTGTATGGAACCCATACAAAAAGAAAGATATATTAGTGGTTGAAGGTGTTCAACGAGTTTTTACACTGCGGCTCTCTGGCTTTGCACACCTGCAAGGCGCTTACTTTGAACGCCTTAAGGCGCTAACCCTTGAAACACTCGAGTACCGCAGGCTCGTGGTTGATTTGCAATTCGTTTACAAAATAGTTTATGGCTTGATCGATCTGTCCTTTGACGACTTTTTCCAAAGACCTCTCCTTTGCTCTACACGGGGCCACTCTCAGAAACTGTCTCTTCCTTCTTTGGGAAAAAATTTGGACTGTCGAAAACATTTTTTCTCGATAAGGATCATACACATCTGGAATTCCTTACCTAACGATATTGTAGAATCTAGAAATTTGACGATTTTCACAGAGAAACTAAAGAAAATGGATCTTTCGGGCTTCCTCCTGTTCCAGTAAAAGGTGCACCGTTCTTTTTAGACATTGTGCACCTGTTGCCCACTAACACTCTTTCTGCGCTGTTTATTTTACATTGTACTAACATGTTGTCTTGCTTGGGCGACAAAATGAATAAATAAATAAATATTTGGTCTGCTCACGACTACAGTCAGAAAGATATGCAATTGATTTTGGAATCAAATTGGAGAAGACGATTAATCTCTGGAGGCCATTTAGTTTTTCGTGAATAATTTTTAAATTCTTTAAAACTATTGTTCTCTTGAATAGCCTCGAAATTTTTATAATTCACAATAAATCGGTTGATGGCAAAAGATGAAAGAACTATCGTTTAGCAAGAACTTTGTGCGACTTTGTATTTTTTACAATAGGCAAACAGTCGTGCCGGCCGGACCTCCGGTAGAAGCAGAGCTAAGGCTAACGAAACTACTGGATAGCTCACTATTAAAATACATCACGGCGCGTACACAAGAGGCCTATGGATAAAATGGCTAAACTGATATTTTTCCTTCATATTGCCACGCTGCCATACTTCTTTCATATGCTTTCTGCATCTCTGCTATCCTATTTCAATTCGTCACGCCGAATTACCATCCCGAGAACTAGCCGATTCGGTTGTGGAAGAAGGTGAAACTGGCAGTTTTCCTTCAAATACTGTAGCAACAAAGTGTTTCGAGTTTGGGGATGGATTGCCCAGTACAAGTACGTACGTCCACAACTAAATCGGCCTATTCATGGGATAGTACTTTGGCGAGACGAATTGAAATTAGACAGAAGAGATGCGGAAAGAACATGGGAGAAGTACGGCAGCTAGAAAACTTGAAGGAAAGATCATGGCAATCTGAAGGAAAATCGTCAGCTTTGCCATTTTTCAATTGGGCCTCTCGTGTAACCAGCCATGATGTAGTTTCATAATCCTTGGCAGAGAAGACGCAAGGCACGGCGCAGAAAAACAGTTCCTATGTAAAGTGATAGCCTACTAAGGGACCGTAGTTTATATCTGTTATTGTTGGTACTGGTTAGGCATAACAGTAACAGTTTGAAATTGAAGCTGCCTGTGCTTATATACTCGATAATTATTTTATATTTTTAAAGTTTAATTGCATTTTCACGCAATGCTATCATTTTTGCTGTAAAAGTACCAAAACAATTGCGCGGCATATCGCCATCGGCATATATAAAGATGTTGTGTGCATTGTGTGTTAAAATTTCAGCGAAATTGATTTTCGAACATGAAAGTTACAGCAAGACGAAACCGCGGAGAGATGAATAACCCACCTGTGCTAGAAAGTCACGGCGAACACGTAAAAGTGTAGTTTTTGAACCGACAGACTTAGCTAAAATTTTAATAGTAAATTCTGACATTGTGTGCGTGTTGTGCTGGAATTTCAGCGAAAGTGATTTAGGAACAATCAATTTATTGCAAAACCAAAATTCGGTCAGATAAATGGGCCACCTGTAGAACTGACCGAGAACAGAACGTTTTGAGTGAAGGTGAAAAAATTGTTTGGTCATTCATTATTAATCAATACTGTAGTTGGTTTCATGCAAATATTGGGTGTTGTGTTTGTGTGGTGGCAGCATGAGTACAGAGACAGTGACAGGAAGCGGTGGTACTAGTGACACAGCCAGTGAGAAAGAAAGAAAGCCGGCGGAAAAAGTGAAACCGGGCTTCAGCTCGAAAACTGCGAAGGAATCTGCGAGCACTGGCTCTACTCAGCCATCGACAGCACCCAACACCGCACAGCCCCACGATTGGTTCACCGTCGGAAATGACCAACAGCAAGCTGGTTCGACTGGTGCCTCTTTAGATGATGTGGATACTTGGCAGTGTAAGTTGGGAAGAGTCCATCCCCACCTTGTTAACTTTAAGCCAGGCCAACAGAATCGTTAGTGTTCGCCTAAAACGTACGATTTCCTAAAAAGGGTTAAGCAGCCGCTTCTGGTATATTGTTTATGCGTACGTATGACTATATTCCGATGTTCTAGACTGGAGTGCTAAAGAAAGATTCTACGTTATTGGTGTTCCATTAATATTCTCTGTGATGCTGTTGGCAATTGTTCTGGGAGGAGTTTGGCTTCATGCCGTCTACTATGCAGCGCGTCCGTTCGATTGGGCGTTCAACGAAAGCATCGACGAGAACGGAAACCGACCAGGGTGGCCGTGCTCCGGTGATTTCATAGCTGTCTGCATGCATCTGATCTTATCTATTTGCAGTTTACGCGATCGGTGAGTGGTCGGAGGCTCTGCCCTGTAGAGACACAAACAGAACGAGAAACCGGATGTGCGGGCACGGATTCAAATTCGTCAATCGAAGTCTTAGTGCCGTCGGAGATCCAACTTACTGTCCGCCGTCCGAAAAATGGGTCGCTAGCTGTTATATGGGGCCATGTAAAGTTCTAATTTCTCGCTATCACTCGCCCCTGTAAAATCAGCAACTTACAGGTTGCAGCTCAGAGCGTTTCTTTCCAATTGACAAGCGAATATCGCTAAGCTACTCCGAACACAAGTTCTGTTACTATTTTCCGAAAGAAACATTACGCAATTACCATGAAGCCAACATTGTATGCGGGCTTAACGAATCAGCACTGCCGGTTATTCTGGACAAAAAACACTTCTATGCACTCGTTCAGTTAGTCAGTAAGTTAATTACTAATTAGTACTCGGTCGCTAAGTTGGCTCGCTGTCTTGAGTCGTGGCGGCCTCTGGCATCCCCCCAGTGTTGTTTGTGGGTTTGCAACCTGTCGATGCGATGGGGAAGTAGTCGACACAAAGCCGAACCCAGGTCATCGAAAGTCATCAATGGCAAGTAGATAAATGGGAACCAAACCGGCGCTGTCTTGCACACACCGACAGCAATGGGGAGGGTTGTTGTTAAGGAGGCTGTCGGACTTTATGTCTCTTCCTGCTCTATGGCAGTTGGCTAGGCTACTGCTAGTTCGAAAGGACAAAAAGTTACAACAAAAACAACAACTCGGTCAGTTATTCCCCCGGCCTGCTTTAAATTGGTTTTCTTAAGCCTGGGTATAAGGGGTGTGCAAAAACGCATGAGTTGGAAGGCGGTTCGACAAATCATTACTATTTATTGCGGTGGTGGGAGGGAGGTTGGCGATTTTATTACGTAATTTTTAAACTGCAGAAATCTCTGAAGTGGCCATAATTTTAATTGGTCTTTGCGTACAGTACATGTACATGTTAGTCTCGATTTGAAGCCATTGGCTTGCATTTTCTCAATTTTACTTAGATAAACGTGTAGATTAGAGGGCAGCTACCGTTTATAAGTCAGGGCTTTCCAATTTTTCAAATACCAAATGACACCAGTGACCTTTCACATCTTAGTAAGAGTTTATAAAGGTATACCACTTATCGACTCAATCTTTCATGACTATTGATCATCAGTTAAGTCATATGGCAGCAGCCCTAAAATAATGATAAAACACTTTGGTTTCATCTGTAATAAAAACCCACTAAATAATGGCTCTTCTATGTAAAACGAAGACTATACGTACATGTAGTTGTAACTCATCGATAAAGAAAATTATTACTACATTTACACTGTATACTGAAAGATTTGTATATATTCCGGCCTTCTAACCGTTCGATCGTTATATGTTTGTATTTGTTTTAAACGTGTCCTTCTTGCTTCAATACATATGTTATTTTATTAAAACCTTCATGCCAGCACAGTTGATGTAGTGGTTTAGGCCGCAAAGCCACAGTGCCAGCGAGAGGGGTCAGGAAATTATTACGAAAGATTATCAGGGGGTCCGCGAAAATGGGCAAAAACTCGATTATGTAATTGTTGAACGCCCCCTAAACTTGAAATCGAGGGTGGTCTCGTCGGTTGGAGAATGTAACTCTGTCCTGCTTCTGCTATGCATACTGTGATTGCAGATACACTGACCCGTAAGACAGAAGCGAAGCAGTGGGGTTTCTGGATAGGCGCAAGAAGGGTGCAAGTGCTACACTCGGAAGAAGCTGTGGAACAAGAGATAAACTGGTATACGACGAAATGGCGCCACAGTTCGCTTCACATCCTCAAAATCAACCATACTATCCTCCGAATTCAAGATACTTTCATGCATTGGGTTCCTGGACAGCCGGCTCCAAAACCTTCAAAACAGCGTGACCAAAAACTGTGCATTTTCGTTAACACAACCGATCAGCTCGAGTTTCAAGGTTTCTGCTGGTGCAAGACATTGCAAAGTTGTATCTCTGTACTTTTTCAGGTTACGATGTCGCCGAGTGTCGCGAACATAAACATGTTGTCTGCATGAAGGTTGCTCATGATAACTAATTTAATGTATGTCTACATATGCATGTATATAATACTGTAGTGCCAATACAAACGTCCTGCTCGCTTAACCTAAACTACTTTGCTTAACAAACTGTTCTGATAAATTTAGCAGGTGTGGTTGAAAGGTACTCGAAGTCGAAGAACAAAAATTTCCTTCTTTGCTCAAACGATTCGTTTTAGACTGTTCGGTCTTAAAAAGGAAAATAGACCCCCATCTGCCGTCTTCCCTAATTTGAAACTGTAGTTTTCAGGTTACTTACTGTAGGTTCATACTAGGCTAGGAAACCAAGCTTTCTAAAGGCAGTTTGTCCAGTTTGTTTGTGTGGCCTTCATTTTCCGAGAGTCAATTTCGTTTTGATTATTCGTAAGTTTTTGGAGCAGTCCATAAATTTCGAAACTAAAAAACAATATTTTTAGCACCATCCCCTACTAAGAACTTCGGCGAAGTTCAGCAGCTAACCCTAAAAAAAAACTTCGAAACTTACTTCTGTATTAACGTTTCAATAACACCAGTAATAAAAAAATGTTTAAAAAGCTTCCAAGTTTCTGCTAACTGTCCCCACTAAAGATTTTTCTTCCATTTTTACCATGTACTTTTAGATCGTTTTTTTCATTTGGTTAAGCTAGATACAGTATATTGAAATGTCCTATTCTCAGCTGATAATAATTATTAAACAATTTATCATTCTGCTAAAGAAAATCAAAGTTACAGCAAATAAAATGTGACTCGTTCTATTGTACATCACTAAAAATGCGATAAAAATCACAATAAAAAGTTTCGAAACTTTCTGCTGGCCCCCTCCGAAGCTCGGCGAAGTTTTTTAAGGTCCCCTTGACTGAACTTCGAAATTTATGGACTGCCCCAAAGCATGCTGGTCAGAAAAGTTGGTTACGTACGTGCATGCATAATAGCACTGGCATGGCAGGCAGCTGATCAGAAAGAAAGGAAAACTTCCTGTTCAAATGGGTGACGCATACGCATGACAGCTATTAACTGTAGTTCGTAACAAGCGGTAGACGTTTTTTGGCCCTACAATTAAGGGCATCAAAAATGCCGATCTAAAAGCAGGCAAAATTCATTTGCGTTTATAGCCAGGATGTAACCTAGATTGAGCGCTTGGCCGGCGCTTGACCTTGCACAGGCAGAACGGCCGTAGACAGCGAACAATCAACCCGGAATGGATTCAGAATTGGTCCGTCCCGATTACATCACCCATTCAACTACCTTTCACTCGCTCGCTCTCTCTCTGTCTGCTGCATCATTATGTTTCTCCACTACTCATTAATACTGTCTGTCTGTGGCTTTCTGTTTGGTAAGTTCACCTCTCTCATACAACCGTCATTCCCCACCGCACCGGTATATCTGCGGTGCACTTCACATTATGTAATTTTTTCTCAATCTTCATCAACTACGTGCTGTTATACTTCGAAACTTTGTCAATATTTCACTGACATATGCACCGGGTTTTCCATAAACGCACATGTAGCAAAGCCCGATTTGAACACATTTTCGCTGTTTATTTTAAAAAAAACGTAATTGTGTTTTTGGAACAATGCTTTGCATTCCTATTTTAAAACGGTATTTTTTACTTAAAATTTTTGTTCGTTCTAATCAGGTCAAAATCTTTTACATTAACTACCATGGCCAATATTTTTCGGAAGCCTTTCGAAAACAAATATGCTTCCCCAAAGGGACTGATACTCCTCTAGTAATGGAGCCGTTTTATAAATAATCTGTACTGTAACGTGCGTACTTGTTGTTTGGCAATAATTTCGCAAGACAGGATGAAGGCGAGAAAGTTCTGCTGTGATGACTGTGCAAGTTGCCCTCTTTCAGCGGCACGAGGACAGGACTTAAGTCAACTGCTCAAACTTCTGCCGGGCGGTCTTTTGGGTTCACAAGGCAACTTACTGCCTACCAGAGAAATTGTGCAGTTAATAGCTCAGAACCCAGCGCTGCTAAACCTGATAGCCCAGAACCCATCACTCATAAATAACGTTCATCCATCTAGTATCAACGCATTTCTCGGACAAACGGCCCATCAACCAGCAGTGCCCAACAGACTCCAACCGTACCCCTACCCTAGTAGCAACCTGAAACCTGCCCAGGCTACCAATCGAGAGATATGGCAGGGCAAGAAAGCAGTTACATTGCACCGGCCGTATGGGTACAACGTTACTTTGGAGGAAGTGATCCGAAACTCAAAGCAAGCCAGACAGAACGGTGGTAGCATAAACCAACTCCAGCACGGCGGGACACTCTTCCAACCTCAGCCAGCCCGACCGAATTACTTTGTGCCGACCGACTCGGCCGCACCTCAAGCATCTGGTGGTTATTTGAGTCAAAACATAGTTCCCGCCAACCAACCGCCGTTAATTCCCGTGCGAGCAACTGTAAATGGCGCCAACGGCTTGGTTGCGCCCACGCCGGCGCGCAATCCAAATCAACCATTGATTCCACTGGGTTTGGGTAATGCAGCAGTTGGATCCAGCACTCCGCAGTACCCAGATTTTGGACGCTATTGTGGTACTTTATCGGAGAGTCAGGTACCCGGAAAATCTCGGTATTACAACTGCAGAGGAGTGGTGTGGATCCGGGACCCAAAGACATTGGTAGTTTCTAAGTTCACATTTCAACCAGGATTTTTCGAAACAGGTACGTACATAAAGGCTGTACAGGCTAAGCCCAAATTGCGAGGGAAGCGGCGAGCATTTCACTTATGCATGACGCGCTGATTATCCGATTTATATACAGTCACACTACCCCTCACTTATTTGGAACCCAGGGCTTCTATTCAGCACTGTGACCAGATTTTAGGCCTCTACGTGTAGGTTCGGGATGAATGAAGCTTAGGATAAAGTTAGACTTACTTTTAGATTCAATCTTAGTCTTAAATGAATATGGCAGATTTCCGCTAATGGGGGTAGTGTCCCACAATTGCCGAATATTTTCTCAGAAAATTTGCACAATTGCTACCGTACTATCTCATGTTTTCGTGTTGAAAAACCCCCAAGACTGTGTCAAGTGATTCCCGGCCCATTCCCCCCCACCCGGCGCTGCCGCGGCGGGTTACTGTAATATTGCTGCATGTGAAACAACACAAAGCGCGCGAAGTTTAAACGACTTCACAGAGAAGTGGTAGTAAAAGCACTAAAGCAGAACAGCTTAAATCTCCAAGTAGTTGAAATTTTTATAAATACCGACACCTGGTATGCCAATTATTTTCAGAATACCTGCCTGCAAGTGCAAACATCCCTCCCCTTTGCTGTTATCAGGTACGGTGCAACGGAAGCTCCAGTTCGGTTCCCATTTACGTATTTGCCGTCACCGACTTTTGGAGGCCTGGGTTGGGTCTGGACCTGACAATTTTCCAAATATAAAAGTACCCCTAGAGACGCATCAGTATAGGTACGCTCTGGAGGGCCTGTTTTCCAAACATAAAAGTACCCCTAGGGGACGCATCGGTGTAGGAACGCTCCGGAGGGCCTGTTTTAAGAACATAAAAATACCCCTAGGGGACGCATCGGTATAGGAACGCTCCTGAGGGCCTGTTTTTAAAACATAAAAGTACCCCATGGGGACGCATCGGTATAGGAACGCTCCGGAGGGCCTGTTTTAAAAACATAAAAATACCCCTAGGGGACGGATCGGTATAGGAACGCTCCGGAGGGCCTGTTTTTAAAACATAAAAATACCCCTAGAGGACGCATCGGTATAGGAACGCTCCGAAGGGCCTGTTTTTAAAACATAAAAATACCCCTAGAGGACGCATCGATATAGGAACGCTCCGAAGGGCCTGTTTTAAAAACATAAAAATACCCCTAGGGGACGGATCGGTATAGGAACGCTCCGGAGGGCCTGTTTTTAAAACATAAAAATACCCCTAGAGGACGCATCGGTATAGGAACGCTCCGAAGGGCCTGTTTTTAAAACATAAAAATACCCCTAGAGGGACGCATCAGTATAGGAACGCTCCGGAGGACCTGTTTTAGAAACACAAAAGAACTCCTAGAGACGCTTTTTCCAAACATAAAATCATTTCTGACCTCTCAAAAATCTCGGCGGAGGGGAAGAAAAATTTATTTTCACACCAAACACAGAGTAGATAGCGCATACCGTAATCCGGCTGCGGCGGTGCCGAGTGGGGGGGGAATGGGCCTCCTCCCGTGTCAAGTAAGGTAGTTAGAAACAAACGGATCTAAGAAAATCGAAAAATTCAATAGGTTGTTGAGCAGTTTTGTACCCAGAATTTTCCACAGGGGATGTAAATGTTGAACAGGCCTGGTTTAGCAGTAGAGCGGTCTAACCAGGGCGAGAAAATTTTAAAAATCAGCCCTGAAAAACGCATTAAAAGAGGCATTCCGATTGCTAAATCAACACAATAGGTTTTTGATATTACTGGCCGTTTTTACTCATACGTCCAGGTATTGTACCACCCTTACTTGTACCTACACTTCTGGAGTTTGGATACGCTACTGTGCTGTTGTTGAACGTTGAATATATATAAATTTGCAGAAAACATAACGTTTTGGGCTGGCCCGGCTAAAAATACGTCTGATCCCGTGGCTGACATGTTTCCAAGTGAAAACGGCCTTTACCTCAAACCAGTACCTATGGAAATCAAGTTGCCGGTCTTGCACGGTTTATCAGAGAGAAAAGTTAGAATGCTTATCTTGACATCCAGATGGATCATACAGTATAGATAAAAAAAAATGTCCCATCGCTTTTTCGGCCTTCACTCAAACGTTTCGTTCTCAGTCAATTCTTTACCGATTTGGCTCAAATTTTCAGCAAAAATTACCAACATGGTTGGCTAAATATTCTGCAAGTTTGGTGCGAAAATTCCAAAGGAAAAAAGTTTTTTGAACCAGAAAGTGAAAATCATAGTGGTCTGTGTAAATTCAAATTTCCCGCGTAATTACGGCGCTATCGCTTAGATAGTTGCAGCAATTATCGGGCGGACATTTGTCATAACATATTCAGACGGCAGCCCTCTGGCTTAAGGGACACTAAAATTGGGGAATTTTAAAAACATGATCGAAAATCCCATAGTTAAGAAATCTGTACATTCTGGAATCAAAGCACTGAATCAGTTGTCAATCAACACAGATTGTAGCAGGAAGTTCGACAAATGAATGAACCTGATATTTAAACTCTGTTTCACATCATAGAAACCTTCTCCACAGTGTTTTTAGAAAATCGAAAATCTTCTGAATTGCACTGAACAACAAATTTTTTTTACTGGAAATGTGTGAAGTGATTTATACTAATTTGGGTACGCTGAGTTCAAAAATCATAACCGTTTTGCTGTATCACGTCAGGATTTTTAGTAACCGAAACATTCCCATTGCCTATAAGTCAGGATTTCAATGAAATCATTCTCCATTTATTTCATCATGAATGCTTCAAAATTATAGAAATTACAGAAAAACTCCACTAGGATGTAGTTAGAAATCCTTATGGCATTTGGCATTGCGCTTGTGCTGCTCTGTGTCAGTTTCACGATGCAGAAACCAGCAGAAGTCGCCCCTCATGTTCGGGTTGTGCCGCCTCTGGTAATGCGTCTCCATGAGTGAAATGTCTTGGTGGAATCGCTCGCCGTGCTCGTCTGAGACAGCTCCCAAGTTGTCAGGGAAGAAGTTCAGGTGCTGGTGTAGGAAATGGATTTCAGGGACATCCTGGAGCCAAGTTTCCTGAAGGACTCGAGCAGCTGCAGCTGGACCGCAAATCCAACAAATCATGAAGGATGTCATTTTTCCAACAACTCTAAACCCCAAAGAGCTGGCAGCGTGGAGGAGCTTCAAAGCTGTGACGGACAACTTCTTGGGGAATGAGCGCGTGGACAACTATGAAGAAATAGTGCAGCAGCTGCTGGAGTCCTTCAGGAAACTTGGCTCCAGGATGTCTTGGAAAATCCATTTCCTACACCAGCACCTGAACTTCTTCCCTGACAACTTGGGAGCTGTCTCAGACGAGCATGGCGAGCGATTCCACCAAGACATTTCACTCATGGAGACGCATTACCAGGGGCGGCACAACCCGAACATGATGGGCGACTTCTGTTGGTTTCTGCATCGTGAAACTGACACAGAGCAGCACAAGCGCAACGCCAAATGCCATAAGGATTTCTAACTACATCCTAGTGGAGTTTTTCTGTAATTTCTATAATTTTGAAGCATTCATGATGAAATAAATGGAGAATGATTTCATTGAAATCCTGACTTATAGGCAATGGGAATATTTCTGTTACTAAAAATCCTGACGTGATACAGCAAAACGGTTATGATTTTTGAAATCAGCGTACCCAAATTAGTCTAAATCACTTCACACATTTCCAGTAAAAAATATTTTTTGAAATTTGTTGTTCAGTGTTGTCATTTCACCGTTTTTACGAAGAAAAGTCACATTTTGTCATGTTTTTGAAATTCCCCAATTTTAGTGCCCCTTAAGCCAGAGGGCTGCCGTCTGAATATGTTATGACCAAATGTCCGCCCGATCATTCCTGCAACTATCTAAGCGATAGCGCCGTAATTACGCGGGAAATTTGAATTTACACAGACCACTATGATTTTCACTTTTCGGTTCAAAAAAATTTTTTCCGTTGGAATTTTCGCACCAAAGTTGCAGAGTATTTAGCCAACCATGTTGTTAATTTTTGCTGAAAATTTGAGCCAAATCGGTAAAGAAGTGACTGAGAACGAAACGTTTGAGTGAAGGCCGAAAAAGCGATGGGACATTTTTTTTTATCTATACTGTATGTATGTACAATGCATCGCTTACAGGTTTTAATTGCAAAGCGACCCACACCTGAGCAAGTGTTAGCTATTTTCGGAAAAAAGACCAACTTGTCGGAATCAACAGAGAAAGAGAGTGCTGATGCAGAGCCAACACCCTACGCTGAATCATCTGGGGTTCCGGCAAAAGAACCACTGCCCTCAGCAGAAGGACAGCGCAAGAAACGTCAAGTGAGGTTGCGAGTTCACGGAGGAGAAGTGAACGTAGCGCCAAGTTCGCTTGTCGGCGCTGCGCGATCCGACAGTTCGTACGACTTTCCACAGAATCTCATTCCCAATCTGCCTGCAAAGCCATTGTTCCTACCTTCTTCTTCTTCTTCCTCTTCCTCACCTTCTTCATCAAGGCCTCTTCAAGTTCCGCCGACTTTGCCGGCAAGAAGCTGGTCAACTCCCGGTACAACTACGAGCAGCAGTACGACCACAACCGCAACCACAACCACAACTATACCAAGTTCAACTAGTGCAGCAGCCTTGGTAAAAGTGGAACCTCTCACTTGGTACGCTGGATTTCAGCCTATTGTTCTGAAGCTGCCGGCGCATAAAAACATTCAAGACATCCACTGGCTTTCCGTGTGGGACCACAAAAACAAAGTGCTTATTTGTTTAGTCTGCTTAAAAAACTGAATCGATTTTAGAAGGCCGTAGCTTCAGTTTTGGTGCCGAACGGACCTGGATTCAAAATTCCTGCTCCGACCATTCTGCGTGGCTTACGTTCAACAGGCTTGCGACAAGTGGGCTCGGGGCCAATCGAAATTCTAGATGAAAAAACGATAAAAATCAACGAGTTTTCGTTTGAAGGTGATGCGCCGGGCGCTTGGTTTATGGCAGGAAAAGGTCTTTTCCCGAATGGACTTGGGTCCATTGTGCCTGTGCTGAAAGAGAAGTAAGTACAGTACACACGCTCCTTTGACAACTATCCAACGACTGTTTAGCGGCAACTACAGCTGCCAATTTCTGCTTCCGCACGATAAAGAAACACTGATCTTGAAACTGCCTGGTGACATGACCATCAAAGACGTGTTTTGGCTGTCGGTTTTCTGCATTCCTTATTCTATTTCATTTGCCCACATTTACTTACCCTACAACGACATCTACGTGCCTGCGCCCGAGCAAACTGCTGTGGTAAAAACGCTCTCTAAATTTTAAATGTAGGGTAAATCGCACCAATTTTTTAGATACCAAGCTGCGTGCTCGAGTCTTGAATCAGTGGTCACTGAATTCAACACAGTGTACGTATTTGTGAACACCTGCAATTGACTTACTGTACATTTTGTGTGCATTTGATTTTACACACTGAACTGTGGACTGTTTATGGATTGTTGTAGGTGCCTTTGATATGTGTTTAGCATTCGAGACGGTTTACAGGCACACTGTAGGCACGTACTTTTATGGCCACTTTAATTCTCTGCTTTGCTACAAGAATGCTTTGTTTTTTATCGATTTGTTTATTTATTTAGTAATAATGACAGCTCATATTCATAATAAGCGAACAAAACTGCACCAGAATAGATGTAAATAAATTTTTGTCGACTGTCTTCATTCTTGCATCTTTTTGCTAGTATTAGCTTGCCCCCGCTATTGTGGTAGAAGATATAATACAGTATAGATAAAAAAAATGTCCCATCGCTTTTTCGGCCTTCACTCAAACGTTTCGTTCTCAGTCACTTCTTTACCGATTTGGCTCAAATTTTCAGCAAAAATTAACAACATGGTTGGCTAAATATTCTGTAAGTGTGGGGCCAAAATTCCGACTCGTACTGGTTTTATGACCCGAAAACTAGGAATGAGGGTGGTCCACGCAAATTTAATTTTTTTTCGTTAATACAAGGAGTACAGGCCTGAAACTTGCAGGAATGATTGGTGTTGCTATATGCATAACATACTAAGCGGGCAGCCCTGTAGCTCAAAGGGCACTAAAATGGGGGAATTTCAAAAACATGACGAAATATGACTTTTCTTCGTAAAACCGGCAAAATGACGATTCTAAAGATTTTCAATTTTCAAAAAACGCTGCAGGGATGGTTACTATGGTGTGGAACTGAGCTTAAATATCAGGTTCATTTATTTGTCGAACTTCCTGCTACAATCTATGTTGATTAACAACAGATTCAGCGCTTTGATTCTAGAAGGTGCAGATTTCTTAACTATGGGATTTTCACTCATGTTTTTTGAAATTCCCCCATTTTAGTGCCCTTTGAGCTACAGGGCTGCCCGCTTAGTATGTTATGCCCAATAGCAACACCAATCATTCCTGCAAGTTTCAGGACTGTACTCCTTGTATTACCGAAAAAAACTAAATTTGCGTGGACCACCCTCATTCCTAGTTTTCGGGTCATAAAACCAGTATGAGTCGGAATTTTGGCACTAAACTTGCAGAATATTTAGCCAACCATGTTGTTAATCTTTGCTGAAAATTTGAGCCAAATCGGTAAAGAAGTGACTGAGAACGAAACGTTTGAGTGAAGGCCGAAATAGCGATGGGACATTTTTTTTGATCTATACTGTATATCGAATGGCAATTCGTTTAAGTTCGTAGTTTTTGGAGAATATCCCACTAACCGGCTTCGTTCTAGAAGCGTGGTATGCAGCGCCAGAAAGGCAACTGTCAGGTCTATCCAACGGTCTTCAAGAGGATTCTGTAACTAGAGAAACGAGTGAGTGGTGATCGTTTCAGTAAACGTCCAAAAATGGCCCAAAAAGTGGCTTCCATCAAACTTTGAGGGGTGTACTGTAGCTCCGGCCGGTTCTACGGGGTCATTGATGTTCAAACACGCACCGTTGATGTTCGTTTGACACCGATTTTATTTTAACATAAATGGATACCAGCCAGATCCGCGAAAGAAAATTACTTGAACACTTTCACGCTAAGTTGACTTTCTCGCAAAATGCATGATAATGCTTTTAACATCTTGCCTCTTGCATCTTGCCTCAAATCAGGAAAGGAAAATGCATGCTACGTTCGGAGAAAGCTCAGCGTGTATCCAGTAACCATTATTCAAGAGCTGAATGCTATACGTAGGCGCCAAGCAAAGCACAAATCTACGAGTGAGTGCAGCTTTTTCAAACTGGCTACACGTCAGTTGAGAGAATGCCTGAAAGTGTGCTTGTCGTCTCTTCTCCGCTTCCTAGCAGTCAGCTCTTGAATAATGGTTACTGTGGCACTCTGAGAGCTTTCTACAAGCATAGCATGCACTTGCCATTCGGAATTTCAGGCAAGATTCATGATAAAAGCATTTAAAACCTGAAAATCAGAAGGAAATTGCAGTGTGCTAAACTTGCACACTTTAGACTGTCGACGGTACCCGACTCAGTGGTTTATTTTTGACCAATCGATTGATCAGCTATGGCGTGTTCTTTCAGATGACACCGAAAGCTAAAAGATCCCCCTGCTCAAACTAAAGCTGCAAGAAAATTCCCGGTTTTTTGCGTACATCCTGTAGATGTATGTAACTCTCTCGGGGGAGGCTTTCTATCTATAATAGGGTAAGCGCCAAACCACCCTGGTGGTACACGTTTAGTATATGAGTACTCTTCTTGAAACGCCCTATGCAATATATTATTAATAATACACATTCTTGATAATACAGTAGTGGTAGTACAATGTAGTATTAGTTGTATGTTTAACGTAATTTTCTCACCGTTGTGTTTTGTAGCTGGCAGATGGTAATGGAGTTGATATTGTTGGTTGTTTATGTACTGGTCTCATCGAGCGTCATCCTAATCAGCTGTTGTAATCGGTTGAAGCGAAAGTCAAGCAAGAACCCTCAATCGTCCGATAACAAGACCGGCAGTGCGGAAGCAAAGTCGGCTGATGTGCACCAGTCTAGTGAACGAACTCAGAGAACACAGAGCGTGTCAGAGACAGCGCAGGACTCGACCGCTGAAGAGATAGGAAGAGACGCCAAAACTGACTCTACCAGCAGTTACTCAGTCTGCTCTGATCCGAAATGTGGCCAGTCTTGGTGGGAGTGCGGGGAGCACCCGGAGCACGGTACTACGTCTTCTGGCTTTACCAGCGGCACCAACGATGCTCTACCGGCCGAACTACGCGTCTAGCAAATGCTTGTGTCACCTTCAAATTTGGCCTAGTGCTTTATCTATGTATTCTGATGATGCTCGTAAATTCTCTCACTGGTCTTTTATTTCTTTTCTGCTGTACTGCCTCGTGAATGCTATAAAACAGTTCCTCCTACGTACATTGTACCACTGTAACAATCTAATACAGTCAGGCACTTAACGCCGTTTATGGTACCGACACCATATATGGTACCCCACGTTCGGGGACTGTGGCGGTACCGACCGTCACCATTGAAGAGTTTGATTGTTGAGTGAGTGTTTGAGTGTGTTCGCATTGTGTAGTTGCTTTTGAGTGATTGTGTTGCGATCCAGTGACCGGACCATAAACTTCTTTCACCATAAATGGTAACGGCACGATATGGTACCCCTACCCATGGCCATGTGGTTAACTTAGAAAAGCTAGCTAACTACGTTTCCCACCAAATCATTCCTCCCGTATAAGGTTCAGTGTCCCAAAATCGGAAAAGAGCCGAAACAACTACACACAGTTTGTTGCCTGCTCGTGTATCATCAGTTTAAAAACGCAACAGATGGCGGATCTCTGCAGGCAGCAACTTGGTCCAAATTTGAAAAATGTCGCAATTGTACCAGCACGAGAACAGGAAAATGTACAATCCCGCAGATGTATCGCGAATTGCGACAAGCATCGCCTGGCTCAACTAGGTCCAGGCGAAGTTTGTACTATGCTTGAGAAAGCCGTTTACAATATTGGCCATTTATGTATTGAAAAAAATTTTATCTGGTCACTAGTATAACACAACACAAAACAGTCACTAAACTATAACAATCTTTCATCATCTGCTAAAAGTGGTAAAATACAGTGTTGACCGAAAATACCAGCTGACCTATTTATCGAGTTTTCCGAATAGCTTAAGATGTCCGCCATTTTAAGAATTTTCAACCGAATAAAAAGATTTTTCGGCAATTTGATTGTTATTAAAAAAACACTGCTCCTTAATTTTTGTTTTGGACAAATCCTAGCCTGGTCGCCTTCTATAGTCAGGAGATTTGCTGTTCTGAAATGAACTGACCCGAATTTTCAGACGTTAAATTGAAATATACTATGTATCTCAAGAACCTTGGAATTTTTCCTATCTTGGTACTAGTGCATGTATTGTTACCATACTGTATATGGTAGGTACCACTCCCTTCAAATTTCGTTCAGATTTCGCACCATATATGGAAGTGCTAAATTACATGGTACAACCACACTAACGGCGTTAATAAGTGGTTGACTGTAGTAATCCAATTTTCGTAATGAATTGAAAGTAGTTCGCTGTTTGGTCTATTCTAGTCCATTTTTCAACCGGTATACATATGCAGGGCTAAGCTTCTTGCTGCTCGGAAAAGCGAGCTATTTTTGGCATAGAGAGATTGCTTGCTTCTGGTCGGGTCTATGCTGTGTCTCCCGAACAAAACGAGCAGCTTGCCATCAATTTGCTGACGACCGTAATAGGAAGAAACTCCTCCTGCGTCTTCGTCTTTTACGCGTTCTCCTCGGATTAAAACTAGGTTTGCAATGTTATCAAAAGGATTTGTTCATTTTGACAGTCGTTTTTCTTACTTACTACGATCTACCTGTGTCTAAGCAGCTGCGATGTGTTCTGCGACCTGTAGTAGGCTGTTCATCTTGTCCATACCAGACAGGGTGTCGTCTTTTTTCCTAGTTTCTTTCGTCCATTCATTCTTTATTTTATTAAGAACAGAGCAAATTTTGTCTTTGAAGAAAGCTCTCACTCAGTCTTAAATATGACCGTAAAATAGTAACAACGTAATAATAACATACATGTAATAAGGTCATCTGCCGAACGGGTTTCAGCCCGGCCGCGGGGATGGTCGAAATGTTGGGCTTGACGTTGTTGGTATGTAGGCTTTGGCCTACAATACCTAAAAATGGAAAATCGTTGGTAAGTCGGAATTTCGAGCAGCTGTTGTAAGTTGCGTTTGAATACAGCAAAAATAGCAGTCAATTTTAGTCTCCAAAATTCTGCAAAACTTTCAGAAATTGGCCAAAAGTTGAATGAGTGGCTGAAAAGTTGAATGTGGGGGAGTTGTGGAAAAATCGTCGTGGGTTGGTGTCCTACCCCTAGCCGATGGGAGGGCGGACAGACCAGGAAGACCAACTGTTACATGTATGCGTAATGATTAACACAAGTCTTCGCTAATGCGTACTCTAGGCACCGAACGTGGACTTTTAATTGCAACTAGGAAGCAGCACCTGTTTTAGGGGTAAATGGCCGAAGTGCATAGGGCGGTTACTAACTCAGCAGTGACCGGTCCTCTCGCTAGTGGTGCAGCCAAAGAAAACGGCGGCGAAAAGATGGGCATCGACATAAAGCAAAAGCTATCGGTGCTTGAGCGACTGAAAGCTCTCAAATTCGGCTCTGCCGGACCAAAACTGAACGCTTTCGCGCCGGCTCCCAAAACTCCCAGCGCTGGCAATCTCAAGCGGAGTGCTTCTCCGGTGGCCGGCACTACTGTCTTCGAAGTTAAACGAGCGCGCATGGCCAAAGGATTTCAGGACTACGACCGACCTTCGTCGCCGGAGCCTCTGCCGCGGCCAGTGGTGCCTTTCCGATCGGATCGGCATTCTCCGCCGTTACCCACGTCCCGCCTTCGCGCCGAAAGAACCAGAAGTCCGCCCGTGCGCGAGAGAAATGAAAGCAGAAGTTTCAGTCCGAGCGATCGTGCCAGAAGTGGCTCGGTGGAACGCAGACACCGGGTGGCGCCGATACAGACGATACGCGCACAGCAGAGGGAGAGAACACCTCCCGACTGGTCACACCGAACGCAGCCCAATTTCGAACGGCACAGACAACGACCTGAGCGGTACGTTCTGTTCTGTACAACAGGCGGTTTTTGTAAAAATAAACAAGAAAGTACGTTTGTCTTCTATTGCGCGCGTAACTGCGGTTATTTTTTCTGTCAACGGTAATGTTGTTGGACTGTGTTGCTGTAAGTACAATGTTGGGCGTAAAATGGCCGCCTGACCTTTTTTATTTTTCCGAATAAGTTCAAATGGTCGCCATTATGTCAATTTTTAACGAAAATTTTTGGCTAGATTATTATGACTTGTTAATGGTTTGTTTTAGCCAAGTGCTAGCCTGCTATTGCTAATTTTCAGACGTCAAAATTTAACATAAATATCTCACGAACCTTTCATCGGATCTTTCCAAAATGCAGGTTAACCATTCCCTGGACTTAAAACCCTGAAGAGGTCAGCTTTCTAGCACAACCGGTTAAAATCAAGCGGAATTTTGCTTTCAGTCAATGTGAAAAGTTGGCATCTGTAAAAATGAGGTGTTATCCCCTACACAGAAAGTAAGGTTGTATGAACTACGGACATTGATAACAGTCGGCTCACCTAAGGTAGCACAATGAACACCTAAATTAAGTCCAACAGGCGTGCTTTAAGTTCACAGGACACTACCCACCCTCCTTTTTGACAATGCTAATTTTTCACTTTGACTGAAAGTAAGAATCCGCCGGATTTCTACTGGTTGTGCTAGAAACCTAACCTCTTCAGGATTTTAAGTCCATGTATAGATTGGTTAACCAGCAAAATTTGGGAATAATCCGAAAGGGTTCGTGCCATTTATGTTAAAATTTCATGTCTGTAAATTCGTGTCAATTCATTTCGGATAGGGCATAACTCTAAGCTACAGAAGACTTACTTAGCAAGCTAGGACTTGGCCAAAACAAAACTTTAACAAATCATAATAATCGTCCGAAAAATCACTTGATTCTGTTGAAAATTGACATAATGACGACCATTTGAACTTACTCGTAAAAATCGAAAAAAAGCCAGGCGTCTTTTTTATGACCAACACTGTATTTATTCCAGAACCCGCGCAAACCGTCGCAACACAGCGGCAATTATAATGAAAATTCCTACTGTTTTCGGAAATTAGCCATTGACTATGTACGTAAATGGCAATATATTGCTCAAAAAGTGATCTCTGAAATTATTCACCTTGTAAGAGCGCATGTGTCCATAAGTCTGCATAAGGGAAGCATTGGTTCTCTGGCTACGGCCAAGCTACCAGATCAAAACAGCCGAGATGAGTTTTAACCCATCTCCGAAACATTTTGGGCTACTTTTCGTAATTTTTACAATTTCAGCTACTAAAATTGCTAAAAAAATTATAACACACTGCGATTTTTTGTTGTAGTATTATTTACTTGAACAGAAATTATGGTTTTGCTCGATTTTAAGACAAAGATCTGTTCTTTTAGGATTTTGAGCGATTTGGTTTATATCCATACATGTGCATGGGGGGGGGTGCCCAGGGGGGGACGAAAATATAAATCTACCAAACGTTGCTAGAGGCTGCTAGAAAGCCTCCAGATGCGTTTTCAAGCCACAGAAATCAATTTTGGCAACTACGCACCCTACTTCCAGGCAACTACGCACCAAACCCAAAATTTTTGCAAATTTTCATTGAAAATTTCGATTTTTTGACAAAATTTGTGTTGGAAATCCGGTTTTTTGGATAGTTTTCGTCAGAAAATCAGAATAAAGTAGAATGTTTTTAATTTTAAGTGAAATTCTTGAATTTTCCGCCAAAATATTTGCAAAAAAATCAAATTTCCCGCCAAAATTTGAATTTCGCGCCGAAAATTTGAGCGTTTCGCCAGGCAACTACGCATGGAGACCTGACTGTCCCCCTCTGAGATGCGGACCATGCACGTATGTTTATATCCCTCAGCCGGACTGGGACTACAAACCTCCCTTTAATTTAACAAGTATGCATCTGCACTGTGGTAGTCTGCGAGACGTTTACTTACTTTATTTTCTCTCAAATTACACGAAAATGTTTTTTAGTGCCAATTCACCTCCAGAACTACTTAGGCCGATGCCCCCACAACGGCCAGATGTGGTGGAGCTGGAAGAAAAGATAACCCACTTGTCAGTTCAGTGGAACGACCTGATCGAAGTGAGGGAGCCCAAACTGAAGCAGCTCATTTCTCAACTTCATCAGCAACACGCCCACCTGGCTAAAGTGGTGCAAGACAACGACTTGCTGATCAAGTCAGTTTTTTGCTAGAAGCTTTGCAGCTGGTTGTAGTTGTGGCTGTCTTCTAGGAACTTGAGGCAGACTGTCACCGAGGAACAAGCGCAAATCAAGCAACTGGAAATAACAGCCAACAAACAGAAAGAAGAGACTAGACAGGACAGAACAGAAGCCATCAAGGTTGCGGTCACTACCTCAGCTAATGCACCGTCTTCCATACCTTCAATTCTCTCTCTGTGGGATTCTCTTTCTGGCCATGAATTATCTAATTGCATCGGCATTGTTTTTCAGGTCGCTGACCAGGCCAGCATTTAGTGGAGCTCCTCCGGCAGTGTCTGCCCCGACAGCCCCTTCTGTTCTGGCTTCTTCTAGCGGTGCATCCCTGAGTTCCAGCAGCTCTACAACAGTGACCGGTGCTACAGCTGTGTCGATGAGTGCACTTCCTGTCCTACCAGACGTCACTCTGCCTCCCCCTCCTCATCCTGCACTTAATCCTCCGCGCATGCCTCCCCTACCGCCGTCAATGATGCCCCCATTTCCAGTGATGCCCTGTATCGGTCTTCCCGGTCCTCCGCCGCGGCCTCCCAATACCGGCAACATTCCCAGTCTGACTGAACTGAATTTGCGGCCCCCTCCTCCTCCTCCCCCCGGACCGCCGCCCAGATTCCCCGGTGGCCCTTTGCCTCCCCCGCCGCCTGGCGCTCTCCCACCGCCCATGGTTCCCAATGGAGTGGCACCGAGAATGGGACCTCCTCCGCTGCGGCCTCCACCGCCTTTTGTGCCCGGATTGGTGAGGATGGATCTTCGCGCACCTGTTAGATTCGATCTCAGACCGCCGAGAATGGTCAGTGGACCCTCGCTTAAACGTCTCACTCAGAACACTGCACGTCAGTTCTCTTACTTACCAATTACTTGTTAGCAGAATTATTTCCGGTGGGCACTTTTTCAGGCAACAGTTCGAACAATCGATCGCACACAACGGAGATGGAGCGAGAGTTGAGTGAATTAGTGGCTATCATTCCAGATGAATACAATAAGTGACGTAGCTTTGCCTTTGCTAGAATCGACTGCAGTTGATATTTCTCCAGTTACAGTTCACGTGTATTTGTTCTGTGTTTCTTTTGTGCTATTGATTGATTAATTGCTTTTCTTTCGCTAGTTGGTTTTAAAAGTTAGCTGATAAAGTTACTGTTCGTTTCTAATTGCCGAGCTACTACCGGTTTTATCCGATCAAGTTACTTTGTTTTATGAACATTGTTGTTTAGCAAGCAGTTGAATTGTGGTTGCAGCTAGTCATGTTTTGGTTGTGGGTAACGTTATTGGCCGTCTTTTCTGTCCGTTCCAAATGCGTAGCTAATCTACCGAGTTTAACGCCGCTAGAAGTAGTAGCGCTGGCACGGCAGTCGTGCGTTATTCTTCTGATGCAGCCGGCTCCACCACTTTTGACCCAAGCTGTCACCGAATTACATTCCTTAGTCTTGCGTGGCCTCTTGCCAGTGGGCCAATCGAATCTCCAGTCATTCCGCAACGAAACATTCATTCGGCTGAAATTGTCGGAAGCAAGTGCGGGCTTGGTTGTTGTGTCGCAGAAGAAACCAGATCGTACGTGTTTGCTAGCTGATGCTTTGTTGCATACGGAGTTAGAAGCTCATCTGTACAAAGGTCCCATAAGTTCGTTGGACGTTATTCTCAGTTTTCTCAACCTGCATTGTAACAGCTACTGGTCGCTTGATGGCGGCTTAACTTCGGCTGGACTGCGTCGCAAGCAAATATTCGAGCAATTGTACAAAGTGACTGAGCGATCGGACTCCGTTCCATTCGGCCACCTGGCAGATCGCTGCAGCGATCTCTCGCTATTCTTCAAAACTGGACGTTGTGCGGGTCAAAAGGATGTTTGTGAGCGAAAGGAAAATAATCTAGTCTGCGAATCTGCCAATGTTGTCTTACCGAAATGCGACGTTCTCTATTCGTTGCCTTCCGATCCCCGTCTGTTCTTGCGCGACTTCGTTGCTAGAGGAAAACCTGTGATATTCAAAAAAGGCATTACCGGTTGGCCGGCCTTTTCGAAGTGGACTAATGACTTCTTTCGGCGGAAGTTTGGAAAGACGCCGCTGCATATCAAATTGACACCACCTGTCGGCGAATTCGAAGGAGTTGAGTCGATACGAATCTGGAACGTGTCGAAGGAAAGAATTCCCCACAAAGTTCTCACCCAGATTTCCTATCCACACTTGGTGGTGGTGCGGCCGGACGGGCAGGAAATGAGCGTGAATGCGTTTTTGGATTTGGTTGAGAAAAAGACAGAGAATAGCAGCCGGTTATCAGCTTATCTAGAGTACGCACCGATTAGAGATTACATGCAAGGTAGATAGTTTGTGCGTCAAATACACACTGGTCTGTCCTTTGTCTTCAGATATCGAAAGCGATCTAAATAAGCCGAAATTCATGAGCCAGCTGCTCAAACTCGATTTGCTCAATATTTGGTTGAGCGATGGCAACACGCTTGGTAAATTACACATGGATTTTTATGACAATTTGCTCTGCCAAGTACGCTTGCTGGCGTATGAGCCGACATCGACCGGTACTAATGACTACACTTACAGATCAGAGGCAATAAGCAGGTGATATTGTTTGAACCGTGGAATAACAGTCGACTTTACGAGAGCCATATTCTCGAGACGATCTTGCGCTACGAGAATGGAACGTTTTACAGAGACAAACTGCTGGAAGCTACCGCAATTTCCATGGCACCTGTAGACATAGTGCGACCTGATTTTGAGGTTACACTTTGTATTCTGACACCACCCCTGTACGCTAGTCCTTAACTGTGCTGTGTTGTTTACTGCCATTACGTAGCCATTAGAGTGAGATGGCTTTAGACTTAGGGTTAGGCCAAGGAAGCTAGGTGTTCTGTAATCGGGGAGGTAATGACCTCTGCCAGTGGTAACTGAAGCTCAAACGCCTTGCATTGCATGTTTTAGATGTTTCCATTATTCCGAGACACGCACCCGCTTAACTGCACCATAGAGGAAGGCGATATGCTCTACTTGCCGTCCTACTGGTGGCATGAAGTTCAGTCGTATCCGAACGCCAAGGAGAAGCGCAACCTGGCTGTCAACTTTTGGTACCGACCGTTCTTGACCAAAGAGGTTCCGTGCGCCGAGTGCACCTTTGACATAAACCCGGCTTACCGTCACTTGCTTTAACGCCGATCTGATTGTTGCTTGTTTGTTTTGTTTTGATAAAGCTGCAGTGGTGTGGTTGATTGTCGTTGACCGATCGGTTAGCGCCGACCCGTTGGCTATCTGTGCAGCAGAGGTGTAGTGAAGGGTGGTGCAGGTAAAATTGTCGGTTCGAGCGGTGGCTTTCCAGTTGGTATCCATGCATAGTGCTGTGTTGCTGTTTGTAGTAAAACGTGCGAGAGAGCCAAGAGCGGCCTATCGATCGGTTTCGCCTTGTCTGTATTGGAATGTTCTCTCCGCCCATCGCACAACTGCAACCAGTCAACGGTGAGGTGTAGTGTAGCTGCTCTGCTGCATGTGCTCTGCTGCTGCCACTGCCACCCGCTCTCACTCATTGCGTGGGAGTCTAATTGCATCCATGTCCCATCGCTGCTTACTTGCTGCGCTTTTGCCCGTGGCCCGGCCGGCACATTATTGCAGGCAGCGGCACAGCTTGTTCTGCGTCATTCCTGTCTGTCTGCATGCATTAGGCCTTCAGTTGGTTGGTCGTTACCACTGATCCATTAGGCTGAGATTCATTTCGTCATTAGACTAGTACGATTTTGTAGAATGCTTCCTGACAACCAGTGCCGCCGCCTCCTACGTTAATCGAGCGCTACGTGCAGTCTGCGTCGACGTCTGTTGGCCTTGAGATAGTCCTTTTTGTTTCGAACCAAAAAGTCTTTTGTTGATTCAGTTGTAGTTAGCTAGCACGATTGATTGATTGATGTTACCAGACGCTGTCTGCGTATTTCTCGACATACCATAAATAGGCTACCTTCAGACATGGGCTAGCATTTTGGCTGAGGCAGACGGGAGGTAAAAATTTAAAATCGTGGGAGGTGTGCTATTGGATTGCCACGACTGAAGGGTTTGAGGCACATTGGCCGGAAAAATTTGGAGGTTTACGAGTTGGCTACGTTCGAAGATGTAGGCCGATTTCCCAAAAAAATGACCAAAACTCGCTGTAAAATAAAATTGCCGAAACGAACTTTCTCGGCTAGAGACGGAAGGCCTGGGCGGACATGGGGGTTGGTAGGCTATAACCAATTTTTGACAATTTTGTAGTAAATAGCCTGCGGATTTTGTAGTAAACTGAAACGCTGTTTTGCGTTCTCAAACGTAGAAGAATTTAGGCCACCCGCACTTACGTAGCATACAAACTAGAACCTGAAAGACCCAAATTGGGCTTTCAAAGCTGCTTTCAAACTGTAATTAGGGCTTCAGAAGCCATAAACGGGTCTCAAGATTGCTTTATAAAGTTGAAAAGGGTTTATTTCAGTTCAGGGAGGTTTATTTTACTTTCGGTCTGCGTCTGTGGCGTAGTGGTGAGCAATGTCGGCTCTCATGCGGCCAGCGTGTGACACATAGTGGGGTTCGGCCCCGGTGATTGCCTTGCATGTGGCCCTTCGGGGTTATTACTGCGTCTGTGGTGTACACGTGCATTGTAAGTAAAGTTTTTAAAAAAGTCATCAAAACATTTTTCAGCCCAAAAACCTTATACAACACCCGCCTATAATTTCCGATATCAGAGTAAAAAGAAACTGGTCAGTCGCGCTCGTCGCTCAAGTATAAAGAGGTCGCAGACGGACTTTGGCTATTTACTACAAAAGCCTTTTGCTGGCTTTTTGTTTAGTTACAGGCCGAGTGAACGAAATTGCTTAGTCTGTCAGACTGAACCTTAATTGGAGTTTGATTTATCAGTGTAAACATGTTTTGACTGGCATTTTGGTTGCGTGTCGGGATAAACTTGTTATGAAAGAATATTATATAAGACAAGAGATCATATGGTGGTGGAAAAATGGGTTGGGGTAGTCAAAATCCGAAAACTTGGGGGAGCGGCCTGCCGGTTTGGGGGGTCGCGGTGATTTTCATGGGTGGGTCCAGGAACAAAAGTCTGCTTCAGGTGGGTGGGTGGTGTGGTTTGGGGGTCGAGCCCAAATTGGGGTGCGCAAACCATCGGATTCCCTGCGGTCCATGTATGGTTTAAATAACGTTAATGCATTGTCATTCATTGAATGTTGTTATACTGCGCCGCTGCTCAAACTAACCATTTTACATACATGTAACAGGGGGTCTGTGGGGTCTGCCCCACCGTCATGTCCAGAGCTCCGGACCGGGACCACCTCCGATTTTTTTAAGTTTGGGCTTTAGTCAAAAGTACGTTTTTTAGTACTCTACCCTTTTTTGAGAATTTGGGCACTTCTACTCTCTTCCTTATGGCGGATCATCTGTTACTTGTATGCAGACATGGGCAAAGGGGGGGGGCTGAGGGGGGTTGGCCCCCCATCAGGCTCTGATCTACCCCCCATCAGCCGGCCGCTACCCCCCATCAGGAATTTTTGGGAATAATTTTGTATAGAAAATTATGATAAAATATGCCTGGAATAGGCGTAAATGAGCTCAGAATAGCTAATTTTAACTTATTTTGATGAAAAATAAGCAAAAAAACCCTGATTTTCGCCAAAAATCGGAATTTTTGGCTAACCACCCCCTCAGCCCCCCATCAGGCGCTCCTACCCCCCCTCAGCCCCCCCTCAGGAATTGAAAATTCTACCCCCATCAGCCGAAATGCTAGCCCATGTCTGCTTGTATGCTATTGTTATATGCTTGTGAACCGTTTGATTATAGCACTGGAGGGCAGGGCATATGCTGTTTTCAGGATTTTGTCCAGCGTTCGCACCGCAACCAGTGCTGGTACCGCGCCCACCTCTGATTTGTCCGCAGCCGGGTGCTCCCGTCTTAGCCAATCTAGCACCATTGCACAGGAGTCCTCCGCGAATGGGTGCTCAGGGTCAGCAACAACAGGCCCCGCCCCCTGCTTCCGGTGCTCCGCCCACTGAGGGCCCGCTGCAGCTGAGAAAGCTGTTCATTGGTGGACTCTCACATGACACTGACGATAATCAGCTAGCTTCTTTCTACCAACAATGGGGAACTGTACGTTGGCGTTCGCGTTAGGATTCTTACGTAATGGCAGTGTGTTGTATGTTTCCAGGTAGTGGATTGTATAGTGATTCGCGACCCTCACACCAAAGCCTCGAGAGGATTTGGATTCATCACGTATGCTCAAGTGCCGATGGCTGAATTAGCTATGGCTAACAGACCCCATGTAATCAATGGAAAAACCGTAGACCCCAAGCGAGCCATTCCCAGAGAGGATATGGTCTACTATACCACTGCCCCTAACGGAAACTATGGAGGTGGACCGCCACCAGGTCACAATTTTTTCTACCTTATAGGAAAATTATAAGATTCCCGCACCATTCACCCACTCGGACTCGGCAACTGTTTTTATTGAACATCTTTTCCTCTGCCTAAGCCTGACCTTGAGCTTGAAAAGAAGGCGGAATGTAGATGAAAGGGCTGAAACCAGAGTAGCTGCGTGCTGAGAGGAGTTGACGTTGTCAGGTGTTGTTTTAGGTCCAGATACGTCAAATGACGCAGACTATTTAAAGAATAAGATATTGGTGCACGGTTTGGAGCGTTCTGGTCACTACATGGTGGACGCGTTGCGGGATTATTTCAGCAGCTTCGGCAGCGTTCTGCAAGTAGAAATAAACGGCAAACAGCACAAGCCGATCGCCTTCGTTATTTTCGAAGACGAACAGGGCGTCTCCAGATGTCTCGAACAGAACCAGCACACCATCAACGGCAGACTTTGTGAAGTCGCCAAGGTATCACCGACTTCTTCTGTCACCTTAAACTACCAAAAAAATCAGATTCACCAGCTGTACGGTGTACTCGACCGCTCACCACTGGCCTGAGCAGACGCATTCGTTTGCAAAGTTGCAGAATTGTTTTTCACTGTCGCTAGATATAAACAACTGAAAAGTAGGGAACGTCCGGAACCGATTTTTGGGTCCGATCGAAATCGGAACTCAAGTACAGTTCCGAATCGGAATTTTTCGGAATCGGAATTTTTTTTAAAATCGGCTTAAAATTTTGGAATAACCTGTTTTTAGCAAAGAAACCGTGTTTGCGCAACCATCCTTTACAATTCCATGCAAACATCCAGTACAAATCACCATGTCAAACAATGCATTAAAATCACGATAACAATGCATTAAAATCGTCAACCATCAATAGGTAAAATTCAAAGCGCGTAAATTATACTTTAAAAATAACAATTTTGCAAGCAAGCTAGCATGTAATGGCATGTTTCTGCGGCACTTGTTCAAGCTGATCGTTGTAGAAGACACGCAATAGTACGCAAGAAATAGTGTTTGATTTTCTAAAAATTTAGCAAAAGTTCCGAGACCTCTGAGTTGGGAATCGGAATTGGAACTGCCAGTTCCGATCGGAACCGGAATCGGAATTCCGGTCGTTCCCTACTAAAAATCTGCCGCAATGTGACTTCGCATCTGTTCGCCTGAATCGTAGTAACACCGATACCATTTGATGCCTGGGCACATATCGCACCGGTACTAGAGATCGCTGTCTAAAAAGGGTGTGAGTGTGAGAGAGGGCTTGTAGTTGAGTTAGGCTGTTTAGGCTTTGTCGGAGACGGAGAAGACAGACAAAGAGAACAAGAACAGTGAGAGCGCACGCTCACCCGGCAAAGCGACCAGCAAATAAGGAGTGCTGACGACACTCGAAACATTTTCAGTGCTTCGCAGCGCCCGTACGAACTCCGGTTTGCGGTTGTCGTCGGGTCAGTATTGTTTTTGTATGTTTTTGTTAATTATTTTGTTTCGGAAGCTTTTCCACGTAGTGGTTTCAGAGAAAAGCTGTGTAGTCACGTTTTTGTCTCATCATCTGGTACTGCCGCTAGTTTTTTGACTAAAATAGTAGCGCACCCGTTGCTGTTTGAAATTTTGTTCAACTTCCGTTGTTTTGGTTTGTTTGTTTTTGTCATTTTGTCGAAGTGAAAAATGACACTTATGCAATGTGAGCAAATTCTAACTTTGATATTGCGTATCTAACGGCTATGGACTTGTATCTGGAGTGCATGCAGTGAGTGCGTTGATTGTTGGTCGGTGTTACGAGTTTCCGGGGTCAGACCTGTTACTATGGTGTATATCCGTTTTGTGTATATGACGCGCTCCTTTGCTAACGCTTCGATCCAACCGTTATCTACGTTATTTATCGCGATGCTGTTTTTCCGAGTGAATGATTCTATGCTTTCGTATGGTTCAGAGGTAAAATACATTCGGATTGGTGTGGAGAATCACGAAGGAAGAGTAATGAAAGTAATGTAAAATTTGTTGTTGTTGTTGTTGGTCGCGGCCAAACCAGGGTGAGAAAATTTAGTATAATTTGCCTTCAAAAACGCGTTTGAAACACATTCCAGGCTTAAAATTAACAGAAATTACAAGTTTTGGTAATTACAAGTGGCATGGTTGGGTTTCTGTTATTTCTGACAGACTTTCTCTTCCTACCTCCACTGCAAAGGGGTATACCCACGCGCCTTCTGTCAAATTGGCCGTGTGTGTTCCGTGTTTTTTTGAGTGAAAGTAAAGTTATTAATATTATTATTATAAACTACGTACGGTTGTTATGAGCGACCAACAACGGTTTTTCCGTACCTCGATGGGGATGCCAAATCTACTTTTGTCAGAATCCATATTACAATTTTATTTGCATTTGCTTTAGTACTCCGATTGTAAATTTGTAACAAACACGATCAAATCTGGTATCTACTACAGCCTTCTATCTCCTGACAATTATCTCACACACTAACAACTAACTACTGTATGCTATTTTCAAGTTCTATCCCAGATTACGCGGTTTCGGCCTGTGGTCAGGTCTCGTACAGCGGTGCGGTCACAAATTGTATAATATCTTTAATAAAGATGACCGAATGTAGTATTAAACAACTGTTATTGACTCCTAGATTATTTTACACACCAACATACCACCAACTATTTACTGCATGCTACTTCAAAGTACGCGCTCTTTTCATGTCGCCGTATTTTCATCGATTAGCGGCCGGAACCCCTTAGAAAACTTTCTATACAATTGATACGGTGAGACGTACATTATTAGCCCGCATGTGCAGATAGGTGAACAACTGCCATAGCTACATAGTAAGTAATACAGTGTTGTGGCTCAGTAAACGATTCGATTCGATTCGAAGTACAGTTAAGCTTGGAGTCCAAACCCCAGGACTCGCTTCAACCGATTATCATCACTTACAACTAAAAAGTCGAAAAAAGAATATTTCTCGATTATCTTTTGAACGATAGTTATCAAATTTATCATGTGTGTAGTTCTACCTTAGATGCATATTTCTGCGCATTCACTTTCCAAGATTCCTGACCACAAATTAAAAAAATGGAAAAAAAATGAAAAATGTGCGATTTCCTTTCGACATCCAATTAAATCAATCGTAGCATTTTCATGCATTGACGGATACATCTCCGCATGGACAGGCGGGTTGATATGACAATTTGGTATCGATTAACTATATGAATATAACAATCTCCGTCCAAACCATAGGACTTTAGCCCGCTTGAAAGGAAAATTTTCCAAAAAAATCATCTACATTAGAAACACTAATCTGTACCATTGATACTCATGCCAACTTTGTGCTTTTTGTTTATTTATTATGTTTACTACTACCTACTACGTGTAGCCTTTCTGACAACATCGTGGAATTCTACACCAAGAGTATAATCGGCCATGGCTCTTACTGAAAATATCGATGGTATGCTGTATGTACTTTCATAATAAGGAAGAAAGAATGCTGCTATACCTATTATTATGTTTCAGGTGCTACATTGGGTCGATTGGTTCCGTTGCTGGCAGCTGCAGCAGCCGTAGGCTACTTCATTGGTCGTCGTATGTCGGCACCAGTTAACCCGGGGCAGGAGAAAGCCAACCCCAAAGTAGTGCACTTGGTCGACGTTGAGGACATCGCTGACAAAAAATCTTACTGTCGATGCTGGCGATCACAAAAGGTTTTACTTTGAATTTTTCATTTGCTCGTCTGGGGTTAGGCGTAGCTGGGGGAATCAATCAGGGAAGGCCAGAAAAGTGGACTATGTATTAATTAATTAATTAACTTCCTTATGACTGACCATACATGTAACAGGTCATCCGCCGATGGGGGGAGGGGGGTTGGGGGGGGTCTGAGCCAAAATTTTGGGGGAGGGGGTGGGCACTAAAAAACGCTCAAAAATCGAGAAAAATCGCAATTTTTTGGCTGAAAATTGCCAAAAATCGCTAATTTGGCCTGAAATACAGCTAAAAAGTGCTGTTTTGCAGGCTATTTTGACAATTTTTGTGTGTGAAAGTGTAAACAATTGCAAAAATTTGCTCGAAAATTTACTTGCCAGAAAAATCTGAGGGGGGGGGGCGGTGAAATCGTCTCGGGGGGGGGGGGGGGGTCTGGCCTAAGTCGGGTGGGGGGCAGACCCCCCAGACCCCCCTGTTACATGTATGTGACTGACTGTACGACTCCGGAGCCTACCCTGTACTGATGCGTACCTATTTTGGGTTTCAGAGAGCCTAAACAGGATTTCTTGAGCCCCAAAATGGGTTCCGGAACCCTTTGGGACTCTGAAACTCTAACTTGGGTTTCTAAAGCCCTAAATAGGGTTCTGGAGCTGTAATTTCCGTTTCTGGAGGCCCAAAATAGGGTTCCATAACCCTAACTGGGGTTTCAGAGACCCAAAACAGGGTTTCGGAACCCTAATTATGGTTTCAAAAGCTGTAAATAGGGTTTCAGAGGCCCTAAATAGGGTTCCAGAACTCTAATTTAGTTCAGAGCCCTAATGTTGGTTTTAAAATTTCTAAATAAGGTTCCAGAAATGCATTTTAGGTGTATTAAGTCGAATAATAATAAGCTTTTTCGGGCGTTTTAAAGGAAAACAGTTTTTTGCACGTTTTTATTAAAAAATGGGATTTTCTGCACGTTTGAAAACAATAAATAGGGTTTTAAAGGGCATTTTTGCACTCCTCACAGGATTTTTACCCGATTTTTAGTCCTCAAAACCCTGTTTTGAGCCCAAAAAAGGTCGCTGAAACCCACTTTTGGACACCAAAGAAGGTCGCTGAAACACCCTTTGGAAATAGTGCTGAAACCCTATTTGGGATTTGGAAGCCCCCCAGCCGAAAACCCAGCTACATGTATGCCTTCCGGAGCGTGCATACTGTATATACTGATGCGTCCGTCTAGGGGAATTTTTATATTTGGAAAACAGGCCCCCGGGGCTTGCCCTATGTTGATGTAGTGATCATTAGACTCGTTAGGCGAAGTGCTTTCAAATAACATGATTATATTTGGACGATTTTGAAATTTTGCAAAAAATAATCGGTAATCAATATTTATCGATAAAACTTATTAATTTATAATTAATTATGATCATTAAAAACATTAATTTCTATTTGGGATCGGTTCCTGATTTCTCCTCAGCTACACCTGATCTCATGTCGGTCAGTCGGTATTGTACGGGTACTTACTCGGCAGGGGTGTGTTACCATGCCATCTCAAAGATTGCACTGGTGGCGCCGTTGGCTCTGTGGCTTAGCTTGCTGCTTGCATCCCGTTTGCCCCGGTCCGTAATCTGCGAGAGCAGGTTGTCTGTGGGTTCGAAACCTAAAGCCGGTGATGGCGAATAAATAAACGGAAATGAACTGTTTCACCAAAAACACTCAGCATAGAGCATGCACTGGAGTACTGTTGATATGTCATGCGAAGAGTTTTTCTCTATAGCACCCCAAACTGTAACTCGTAGCCACTCTTTACAACTATCTGTTCAACGAGCACGGTCTAACACAAGACATTTTTCTTTTGCTTGTAGAGTTGTCCCGATATGGAACAGTTTACCTGATAATGTGGTCCATTCCCGATCCGTTAAAATCTTTAAGGAGGCAGTCAGTCGCTTAAATCTTTCGTGTTTTACTAATAGATAGGCTTGGGTTATAAAATAGCTATTACATGGCTAACTCAATGCCTTTTCCTTGACTCATATCGCTCTTATCGTTACTTTGTACTATCATTATGCTACATGTGTGTCTGGGAATAAACTTTACTTACTTACTTACTTACTGTCGGACACCGTTATTGACTGCTGGGTAGTGATAAAAAGACGAAACATACGCATAGCGTACAAACGTGGTTGCGACGAAATGGGGCGTAGGACTCGAGTCCCCCGTCAAATGACAGTGTGCTGTGTTTCAGTTTCCGTTGTGTGATGGAACGCACAACAAGTACAATTCGATTAGCGGCGATAATGTCGGTCCTTTGGTGATCAAGCACAAGAGTTAAATCGACCTTATGCAGTTCTTAGTGTACTGCGAGCCTGCAGCACACTTGGTTTTTGTTAGCCTTGTCCTTGTACAGAAACAGAGCGAAAATCTAGCGCAGAGCTGTGTATAGTAGCTTGCTCATCCCGGTTACGAATTGAATAATTTTAATCACTGTTAGTCATTCGTGTCGATATCGTACATACTATTGCGGGTATTGTGGTTATTGCGTGATCTTTTCGATAGGTTTGCTAATAAAACGTTTCTGACCTCGAAATCTTGTAGAAGTGTACGGCGTTTGTTGAACAACGCTTTTTATTATAAGCCGTATTAAATGTATTTTTGGAAGCCCGCGTTCATAATTTTGCCGCTGCACGGTTACAGTAATCTTGGCCAGGGTTCTTCGTACCGGTTTGCCGCTCAAAATTCCCCTGACCCATATGGGGCGAGGGGCTTAATCCTCCTTTAGCCGGCCAGGCACCCCAACCCCCGCCGAAAATTTTGGCAATTTTTTTCGAAAATCGGCATTTTGCAATCATTTTTCGCTTTTTTGTCATGTCGGCCTACCGTAGTCAACTCATACCCCCCTTCAGATTTTTGCTGCCCATCATCAGCAGGAACCCTATTATTACGGCTATGCGATCTATATAACATTTTAAGTAGGTAAAAATTGATTTTAGGGCGCCTCTGTTCCAACTAATTTTACAGCGCTACCTGCGTACGTTTCTTTGACCACCGCTGCTTATTTGCCTCGTGGCCCAGCGCAAGAAAAAGCAAAACAGGCCTGTTTGCAGTGCTGAATAGCTTGCTTAAAAGGCCGTTAACACTATTACACTTGTACAAATAAAATAACTTCTGTAATCAAGATTGATTGGAACGCTTTCTTTTGTGTTTCTGCACTTTAGCCTTCAGCTTGTCAAGATTGAGGGAGCTGCTTGGTGTAGACGCAGTTTGCTTCTGAGCTGCAGTCTCTGGCGGTGGCAAGAACGACTTGGCTCGTTTTTCTTTCTGTTTTGTCGCGACATCCACCTGTTTCCGTTTTTTCTCGGCCATTTTCTGAATTCTCCTTTGTTTTTCTTTCAGGAAGTATTCGCCAGTCTCCAACTCTTTGTCGATCTGTACAATTTGAGCCCGGTTAAACGAAACAACCTGCCAGCCAAAGCAGAAGCGGCACCTTGCTCTGGACCGGCGCAGGCGGGAACGGGGTGTACTCTTTCTTTTGCTTCCACTTCTTCGACTTCTTGCGTTTAGCGGCGTTGGTGGCAGCAGAAGACTGCACTTTCTTCTTAAATTTCGGCAGGAAACGGTCCCAGTTTTCGTGCTTTAGTTTCTCGTCCTTCATTAATTCACGCTTTATCATCAGAGTCTGGAACAGTATTTAGTTCACGCACTAATAAAGCACAATCTAAAGTGAAAAACTTGGATTAAATAATACGTTGTTCCAGAAGCTTTGGTTGTGAGCTTATCTCCAGCAGAAAAGGCTACCCCCTCCTGGGCGATAGCGATTTAGGGGTTTCATTTGGCAAGAAAATTACAAAAACCAGATGTATTAGGGTACCAAAATAGTAAAATTTACCACACGATTTTTTCAAATATTTTCTCGTCGTATGTGGGCCCAGGACCTCCTCAAAATCTTACACCCTTTTTTACGCCGGTATGCTACCTCTCGTGGAGCCGAACCTAGACAAATTATATGGTCATCTCATATCTTACCTTGATGTTGTATACGGGATGAATATTTTTCATGCACTCTTCCGCAATTTTTCGAACCTGAATAGCACAGCAAAATTAAGAAATTGTTACCATAGTGGTATGTCAGTAGCCGCACATTTTTTAGTCCATTGTAGGGTCCTATTGCTGACACCGTATTACCCTGAATCAATACGTAGCAGTTCGTGAGAATTTCGATGGCCTACAATTTGTATAAAAGCAATTACTGGTAGTTTTCTACAACACAGACACCTTTAGGGTGGCGCCATTTGGGCCGACTAAACGTTGACGTCGTTTTACAAAGCGCTCCTTATTTCGCACCATTCCCCCGACTTTGATAATGTCGCAGGCCATGTCATCTTGCATTATTCTCAGAGCCTAAATAATCGTGCACCTTTGAGAGTGACCAGACCACAACCTGCTCAATGGGAACGCTTCTGGACAGCAGTTTTATCAGGTCTCTGGCTTTCACGATCGAATAGGGGTCCCAGGTTTTGCGTGTCGTACGCACCGTCATACTACCTTCCACCACGTCCAGTTCTGCTTTTATGCACTGAAATTATTACTACACGATACCAGCGAACGATGCAAAACAGAGCCTACATGTTCCTCAAGCGCTTTCTGAACTAAGGGCCAACATTGGCGGAGGTACTTCTCTCTGTACTTCGGGAAAAGGGTTGCAAACGAAGACTCCGCCACCATTCCATGCAGATTGTCCTCTTTAGAAAACGTGCTTATGTCCCAAAAAGACGGGTCACCACCCTCCGGGAGAGACATGCTAGTAGTACAGATCAACGCTGCAGTTGAACATAAAACGCAGACCAAACTACACCGCGTAGTCCAAACAAACCCAAATAATCAAAAGCGAGGTCCGACGCTTGAACTACCAAATTTAAAAAAACAGCAAGCGGCCAAAGTTTACGCGAGAGCACTCAGAGACATCAACCGAAACAGTACAAGAGCAGCCGCTTAGAAAAATGGCATGGAGGTAAATTGGAGTGGTTATTTGATCTTGTAGTTTTTCTTAATCAGTCCCATTTTCACTTTTTGCTTCGTTTTCTTTTTCACCACCTCTACTTGGCGCTCTCTCCAGTCACTCTTCTTTAGTTTGATCGGACGATTGCCAACGTATTTGCCTGAAAGCAAGTCTGGTCAGCTCAATTCAGCTGCCGAGAGGGGAAGGAGGTTTTCCAGCCAGGTGGGGTGGTTGCTAGTGCCCCGAGCCGGCTTGGAGTCTCCAACGTCATCCCTGTTACGTAAGTACAGTACGTATACTACTAAAACTGCTGAAAGTGTCTAGGGTGACGTACTTACTATTTTGGTGCAGTTGGTAAAACAAAGCTCCGTTACCATTCATCTCGCGCATGGCACGTATGTAGTCTTGCGGATCTTTAAAAGAGACGAATCCGTATCCACGACTCTTATTCGTGCGTTTCTCCCTGACCACTTTGGCTTTTTGAAAGCTCGAATACTTCCTAAAGGCCTTAGCCAAGAGCTCGTCACTGACTTCGTTGCCCAGGTCGCCGCAGAACAATCGATAATCGTCTAAAGCATGGCAATAAATGACAGCCGCCTAGACCAACGAAGACTAAGTACTCACTCGGATCCCACTCGGCCAAGGACGGGTCTTCCCACTGCAGACCACCAGCAGTGCGGATGAACCGCTTCGGCTTTTTCTTGCCACTCAGCACCTGCAACCAACTGACTGGAGCTATTGGACAAGAAAGCGTCAGACACCTGTCCGATGTAGCTGTTCTGATAAGCTTGTTCTTGCTGTCTCTTCATCTGCATCAGTTCGACGTCCTGCGGCAACACGCGTGACAGCATGCCGGACGAGCTGGGCTGATCGCTTGCGCTGCCGACCGCAGACGACTTGGATGGCATGGAGACACCGCTACTGGCGGCCGCCGTTGCTCCTGGCGTCGAGTACTTGGTCGGAGCTGCCTCGATAACCGCTGCAGCAACACAATCATGGCACCTTCGCCAAAATATCGTACACACGTTGCACAGTCACACATTCAACGCTCTCGAGACGACCTCCAGACACCCCTTCCGATTTTTGCGGTCCATGTTTGATTTAACGTCGAGAATGTAGCTGCGCCCGATTTTTCTTTCAACCAATTTTTTCAGTGAATTTTTACAATTTTTTAGAAGTTCAGACAGTAAAATTACATTCGCCTGTAAAACAACATTTTAGCTGTAATTGAGCATTTTTAGTACCCAACCAACCCTTCCACTGGAATGTGGCCTCAGACCTCCCTTTGCGCCAAAGCCAGAAAGTGGTAGAGTAATAATGATACCACAGTGGCCGACGGTAAGTGGTAACGTAATACTACCAAACCCTTACGTCGTTAAAGTGCCTAAATCATCGACGTTGGAAAACGTCTGAGCGCGATTGGTTTGAGCGGACAAAAATTCAGGGATACTTTCAGTACTAAAGATTGCACAAGACACGGAACTTCAGGCAAGAATCGGTCTGTTTGGACTAAAATCACTCAATACACAAAAACAGAATCATTACATTTTCTATATCTCTAGCTACGGCTGGTTTCACACATGGGGCGGGGTGCCTGGGTGCAGGACAATCGAGTAGGTGCCGTGAACTGCGTAAAGCACCTGAGTTATTAGTTGGAGGTCGGTGGTACATCATCGGCGGCGGCATCGGTGGGCGCATATGAAAAGCAGCAGGAGGCAACGGCCGTGCAACCATGGCGTGTGGAATGAACCGCAGAGACATATCTGCAACATTTACCACTTAACTATCTTCCATGCCACCATAAATGTACTTGGCATTGGAACTTGCGGCGCAGGCGGGCGCACTCCGGCGATTTCATTCTCGAATCTAAACCAACCATGCATACAGTATGTACGTACGTCAGGAAACAGATCAAAATTCGAGTTTGAAACACGACGAATCTACCGTAATTTGCTGAATTTTACCGAGAATTTTGAGTGGGGTTAAGTAGGGCAGTTAGTAGTTTCCGCGCCATTTGCAGCCGCGCGACTCTAATTGGGCGCCGATCTTTCGGAGCGGTACATTTAGTTAGATTGAAAATCAGTTAAAGTGTCGGTTGTCCCACCAGATTGTAACGATTTCAACTTTCTTCGGCTGCTGTACTTCTTCCATGCACCCTCAGCATCTACTCACATCTGTTCCAGCCAACTTCGATCGCCAAACCGAAGTAGCGTGACAAGAATCGGCCGATTCGGTTGTGGAAATCAGTGAAACTGACGATGTTTCTTTGGGTCGCCCATATTTCTTCAACGCATACTCCCATGCCTTTTTCAGGGTGCTTTTTGCGCCCTATTTTTCGGATTGCTTCAGTTGCCCTCCCAAAAATTTTTTACCCCCTAAATTTTTTTCTATCCCTGAATTGCTTTCTGCCACTGAATTGAAAGTTTGTTCTAAGTTCTTTATTTGCCTCCGCTAAAACTTGTGTCCCTAAAATTTGTACCCCCTAACTTTACTACCCTTACTTTTTGTGTCCCTGATTTTTTTCGCCTTGTATTGTTCAGGCTTCTTTATTTGTGCTCCCTAAAATTCTTACCCCTCCGATATATATATATTGGGGGGGCCTGTACGGCCCTATGATCAGACCAACATGTCCATTTCATTATTCTTACCCCTAAAAGTTGTATAGAAGAGATGTGCCAATATCTAGAGAGCATAAGGAAGAAGTATGGCAGCTAGAGAACTTGAAGTCGTGGCGATCTGAAGGAAAATCTTCAGTTTATCCATCTTTCACTCGTGAATCGGCCTGTTCTCGGGACAGTACTTGGCAGAAGATCAATTGTGCTCAGGAACATTGGATCAGATCAGTGTGCCACCACTGGAACCTCTCAGCTCAATCTAAGTAAATGTACCACTCCGAAAGATCGGCGCTAAATTAGAGTGCGTGCGACTGCGAACGGCGCGGAAACCACTAACTGCCGTAAAAAGAGGCTCCAGAGACGCTCAAACTGGTGTTTCCAAAAAACCCCCTTCCCAAGCCAGAAACCAGAACTTGCAACCAGTATCGGTGAGTGGGCAATTTTTTTCCAATTCGGTTCAATTCCTAAAACCAATCTTGCTAGAACTTACTTAGCCATTTCGGCCTCAATTCGACGCATACGATCGTCACCCATCATCGATACAGCAGTCCGAAACGAATGCGAACGGGAAAAACTGTAAAAATACAACTAAAACACTACACAGGACCGAGAAGCAGTAAAAACATATTTGGCCGATGCACACGAGCCATTACCAATATTATTATAAACGATATCAGTCAGCAAAAAAGTTTATCACATAAAAATTAGTGAACATGAATAAAAACACTTTAGCACAGTGACCAGTTTGTTTGCTAATCACGCATGCGTCTGGCAGCATTGGCTCCTCGTCTTCGGTTTCTTCCTTTGCCGCCGCGTTTTTTGCGCGGCGACGCCATCACTGGCTTTTGAGGAGAGCTACCGCTCGCACCGCCGCGACGAAGATGTGCGTATTTGTCTGAAAGAAAGCAGAGCAACTTCAACCATTACCGACTGTTCTACAATTAATACGATCGAAGAACCTGGACAACCTTTCATTTTCATAGCGAGGAGGCTTAGACAAAGATAGGGAAGCAGAGGAATACCTAGAATACGGCCAGTAGCTCTAATTCCAGCGTTCTTTCCGAACCGTTTTCGGATAAACCTGCGTTGTCGTTGCAGGTGCGGAAATTTGTGACTGTACATTCTGAGTGCAGATTCGGCTGCCCGCATCTCCGATTCCTGCACACTGTGACCCACTCCTGAAACATAAACAGCCCTTCAGTATTAAAAATCCATCCCATAAAAGACCGCAGTCGGCTAAAAGTTTGTCTTCCTAGACCAAAACGTAACCCTGAGCCTGGGGGGCGTAAGTAGCAAAATGTACCAGCAGCTAATCGCATTCCTCTGAAGTAAACGGCAACTCTGTACACTCTGGTGTTGGTCGGTCCTTCCACTCCGATCACGCGGTACTGCGGAATGTCCGGTTCTCCTCCATCCGGGTTTCGTAGCGTCAGACAGCACTGTTGCAACTGAGATTTGGGGTCGTTCCACCGTTGCGAAACAATAAAAAACTAAAACTGATAGCGGTGTTTAGTTAGTTAGCTACAGGAGGCAGGAAAGGATTAAATACCTTCAAACGAGGGTAAAAGCAAACTTTGCAGAAAACCTTGCAGAATGTTATGCCGCGATCGACATACAGAGCACCGAGAAAAGCTGAAAGAAAGGGTAAAGCCCAAGTTGTGAAGAGCGACCGTTTACCTTCCACCAGATCAGCTTTGTCCTTTACGCGCAGTTCGGCGGTCGAAGTTTTGATAAAGGAAGGCGGCTGGATTAGAAATTCGACCAGACCCAAGTCATCGCAGATAACAGACTGCGTCTTATTGTTCACCAAACAACTCCGCAACAGCTGAAAGAACACAAGTAAGACGACCACGTCCAAAAAGAAACCAGAATTCAGTGAAGTTCTTACGGACAAATGGCCTTCGTGATGCTCCGGAAAGTGCTTGTACAAGTACTCGGACGTTATCAGCTGTAAAATCGTGTCGCCCAGAAATTCCAGTCTCTGATTGTGACCACTGAAACAACTGTTTGATGCCATGTCCAGAACAGCCAAGAAAATAAATCTTTGAGGTATTAATTTTCTGCTTTCAATTCTGAATGTTAGTAATAATTCACAAAAGATTTTCACCTCAATGTAAATCAAAACAATTCAATTAGTGCGCCGTTTTGTACGTACGTACTGAGTGAGAAAGTTGTATCCGACATTTCTTCGCGTCAGCGCCTTTGCCAGCAGTCTGATGTGACGGAACGTTATGCCAGTGCGTTCTTCGAAAAGAGTCAAATTTTGCAACGCCTTCACCTGAGGAATCCAGTGTCGGTCGCCGTTCGGTTCCTCCGTCTGAAAGATACAAATCCGGTGAGCAGCCAAACGTATGGGGACGTTAGCGACCGATTTCTGCTTTGATACCACCAAAACCAAACATGCAACAGGGGTATGCCCGAGCCCACCGACTATGACCAGGACGATTTTTCGATCGCCGCTCGATTTTTCAGGGACGCAATTTTAGGCCATTTTCCAGGTTTTTACGTGTATTTGAGCCCAGATAAAGTGTTATTTAGCCTAAAACTACAGGGACAGCACAATCGGAAGAGCAGTTGCCTAAAAAGCCGTACAAACGATAACAGAACAGCAAAGAACACAGGATTTCCTCCACGTATATAACTGTTTTACTTCGACTATAAGTAAAGAAAAGAATGAGACCTGCAGAACGTGTTTAGACAAGTGCGTCCAAACGAAATGAAGTTTGTCCTCGGACAGCGGATCAAAGAGCGCAGCAGCAAATATTCTGTCGGCCTCGGCCAAGCCAGCATCCAGGAAAACAGCGCCCATCAGTGCTTCGAACGCATTAGCCATGGCATGCTTAAGGTCGGCTTCATGACACAAGTCTGGTCCGTGCGCGTACAACATGTACTCGTCCAAATGCAACTTCTGCAAAACCACTGCAAACGGTTAGATAGAAGTCACAACGCTTTCCACTTTTAGGCCTCGTTTTGAAACTCTATTGATAAACAACACTTCATACGTACTTAATACTAAATAAAACCAAATAATACCAAATAGTTCTCAAAATACGTCACAAAGCAATGTAGACTGAGCCAAAACATGTTCTCTCTGATTTCTTGATGGAATCCAAGATTTACCACGTTTAAATAACCCCTGCACTACTGGAAAATAAATTTTAACAGGATTTATAACGTTCAGAAGCTCATGTTCAGATGTCTGTGAACTCAGTCTTGTAAAATAACAGCTTTTCAATCATGCAGGACACCTAACATCTCCGATGTAACCGGTCCATGTTAAGAAGTTTCAGCAAAAACGGAACATACAGTTCAGACGTCAATCTGAAGAATTTTGTGTTAAGATCACAGTATAAATACAAATCCTAATAATTTTTTTACTCTTTTGAGCAGGCAAAATAAAGAGGAAAATGAGCACAAATTTTGTAAAAGAGTCTACAATCACAAAATAACCTGGATTATTAGCTGGAAGTCTAAGTAACTCTATTATTTATACTATTTTTTGGTATTATTAGGTATACAAAAATATAATACCGAATAACAGCAAATAATGCCGGATACCATTTGCATCCCTAATTACGCAGAACTGCGATGATGAAAAAACATTTACTGCTACTTTATTTGGGTTGGGGTCAGTTCGCCGCGACCGGTTCGCCGCGCCCAGTTTGCCGCGAGCCAGTTCGCCGCAGGGTTATTCCGCCGCGGACAGGTTCGCCGCAGATAATAATTTTTAAATTCGGTTTAGCAAGCATACATTGTACTTGTACTGTCGTAGCTTAGTATGCGAAGTAAATCTGGCAAATTGTGAAGTCCGGCCAAACTTATTATAAGGCTCTGGAATGCTACCTGGGTTTGAGCTGGGCGAGTGGTTGGCTACAGAATGCCGAATTGAAAATGCCAAAAGGTAAAGAAATGCCGAATGTGCAAAATGTTTCGGTTATATACAGTGCATATCAGACCCAATGCGCACTCATTTTAGCCCAAATTTTTAATTTCGACAGTTTGACTTTCGGACTTATGATCCATAAAATATAAATACAGTCATGTTAATCGTTAATCCGGATATTCGCCTTCCGGACAAGATTAGGCCAGGTCCCAATTTTTCCCATGTGACGGATCCGGATTCGTTAATCGAAGATTTGGGGTACGAACTTCGAAATTTGTATGGTAAAGTGATTCGTTAATCCAGATTTGGTTAATTTTGACAAAATCCATACGCAATTTTTCAATTCAGGTGTGAATTTTCATTTGAATAATGCTTTTCGTTGAGTCAGTGATTATTTTTGCCTTTTTAGGAGTTATAATCAGCTGAAATAGCTTTTTGTGTTTTAATTACGGGGTTCAGCTGCAAAATGTAATATGCAACTGACAAAAAGCTGTCATTTAGGCCTTTGACCTGAAAAACAGTGTTTTAACTTTGATTCGTTAATCCAGAAATTCACTAATCTGGACAAAATTTGCCGGTCCCAAATTGTCCTGTTTTAACGAGACATGACTAGAGTGCGAACTGGTATTGGGTATTGGGTGTATTGGGGTATTGGGTTTTTTTTAGGTATTGTTCGCACTCTAGACATGACTGTACGTCTACATAATACACATTACCACATTAACTTAACATACTAAGCTGTCACAGTGTATGTACGCATGCTAAACCGAATTTAAAAATTATAAACTGCGGCGAACCGGTCCGCGGCGGAATAACACTGCGGCGAACTGGCTCGCGACAAACCGGCCGCGGCAAACCGGGCGCGGCGAACCGGTCGCGGCGAACTGGGCGTCTCCCCTTTATTTTGTTTCCCTGACGGTTTGCTTGGTTTAGAAAAACAACCGAAACTCACCTGAACAGCCCACCTGAAAGGTAAAATGCCCAAACCACCCTCTCCTACCGGACCTGTTACAATGTATGCCGATATCATTGTACTTTACAAATGCAGACTGAACCGGTCGCTTTTTACTTGTGTTCGTGCGGTTTTGGGTGGCTTTAGTCAGAACCACGAGAACCCCTAAGGGGACCCCTAGACCCCCACTGACATAGATTTGTTAAAGTGTCGAACAGAAAGAGCAAAAAATGTGATTTCAAAAGGGTTACCTTTGCCAGAACAGCTAAATGCTTGTTCTGCACCAAGGAAGAACGGTAAGTAGCCAATCCGCCTTCATCGAGATCGGGAAACATAAAGAACAAATGAGTGCTGAAAGGACCAAAGATTTCTGAGCGCCATAGTTAGGTGAGTAGGAAAGACTACGTAGACAGAAACTCGACAACTGCGTCTCCCAAGTACTCCAGACGTTCATTGTTGGCAACCGGCGACTGCTTCACTCTTTTTGAGCCCATTCTTGACATAATATCGATCAAAGTGTTGATACCTGACAATTATTACACAGGTACACTGTACATAATAATATGCGGCAACAAATCCCCTACCTCTCTTTCTACTTGACGTTTGCTGTGCGTTTTTCCGGCCAAACTCCGGTTGTCTAAAGCCGCAATTTCCAAGCGCGTTCCTGATATGGTCGGGATTGGTGCCGCAATTGTTTCGAAAAGAAGGGTGAGTGAAAGACAACTGCAAACAGAAAAAGCCAAAAATTACAGAATGACAAAACATTGCAACGGTGTTCCCAACTTTTCTGCAGCATGCTCCTAAGAAAGTAAAAACGTAAAAGCTGGCAGCACCTCCAGTAAAGACCGATTCTTGAATTCGTAATGCAGAATTTCTTCCTCAAACACTCTCAAGCACCAGTGAAATCTGATGTGATTGCAGACCGACAAAATCATAACGGCGTGCTAAAACAGAACACCGATCGTTAGTAAAATATCGGCGGAGGGAGGTACCTATAGGTGCAACGTAGCAGCGGCGCAGTCATCATTTCCGGAGATGACTGGAAAAAAGTAAAAATGAAAGAAACGAAAAAGCGGGTTTACATGCCAATTTTTAAATTTTCCAGTATCTACCGCATACAGTAGCTAACGGAGTAAGAGGATGAAATTTTGGAAAACATAAAAACGTTAGTGGAGAAGGATAGAAAATGACCGTCACCTGTACAAGATCGGGATAAATGCCAGTTCGATAAAATCCATAGGTAGTCACTTCGGTTGTCACATCACGCTTCATGCCTCTGCAAAGACAAAGCAATTTTTTCCACGTTACTTCTCCTTCCTAGCAGCCAGTAGATCAGTTACGTTTGCGTCTTCAGTTGCTGTAGGTGGTGTTCCCTGCGCGACAATCGTTCACGATCCTCCGGTGAAATTTTTGACTGCATCATGAGCAGATGACGAAATTTGACGTACTGCTTCCACAGCTTTTGATATTCCGGGTTGCCGGCGTAAGTCAGCACCGACGGGCGAATTCCGAAGTGCACCAGCAACGGATACTCGTTGAGCAAGTGGCCGTTCTCGTTCACAACTCGGTCCAACATGTCCAAACGCACCGCAGACGGACGCTGAATCAACAAGTAAACCGTAAAATAACATCACATGCAACAGGTCAAACAATTGCACCTTTGAAGGATTGATGACTAGTTGTCCTTTGAGACTAGAAATCAGATCGCTCCATTCGTCTTCGGTGGCACCAGAAATAGCAGAGACGAATTCTTCCGAAACTAGGGGCCGACTCTGCCTCAGCAGATACATCAGCACGGCACTCATCGGCAGCAGTTCTTTGCCTTCATCTGCACAATCCAAAAATCAAGAACGCAATCAAATCAGGTAGAGCGAACCCTCTAATCGTCGTGAAAATCTGGGCATGAAGTGAAATACAGGACAACCATCGCTAACTCCTTCAGCATGTCTACTCAAATCATACAGTTCCAGTAGTTGGTCGAAGAAGTATTCAGCAAACAACTCCAGATCTTTCACAGTAAACGCCTGAAAAATAGCTTGTTTCGACAAATAATGCAAGCCTTCTGTTGTGCATTTACACGGATCTCTGAACACTGTTTTCAGGCTTCGTGCGCTCCTTGCCTCAAAGACTCACTTGCGTTTCATACCTATATCTCCCCTACTATGATAAACGTAAAACTCAAAGGTAATTAAAAAAATAGACGTAATGCTACACTTATTATGGGCATAAATACCTCAGGCGGATCTTCGTTCAATATCTGAACAGTGTAATCTATATTCCAACGACTGACTCGGCATAATGGCAGCTGCAACAGAATTCATGAGTCAACAGTTGAAAAAACTGAACAAACTTTTTCTGGCAACGGTTGGTGGGAGAAGAGCGAGAAGCCTTCAAAAACGTACTCGTGGTCATCGTGCTGGATGGCAGTGCAGGTTCTGCTCTAAAATATCCATAAGTGCATGAAAATTATCTGATTAACAAATTTCACTGCAGATCTTACCTGCATATTCGTTTTCGGCATAATATTGATGACATAATGGTGAAGTTTGTCCAAATTATTTGAGTCCGGATCGCAAAGTGGAATTTTCTGGAAAGCAACACTACATTGAACAATCAACACACACATGCGCACCTTTTCACCGGGAAAAATATCATGCCGAATTCCTGTCTGACGCGATTTCCAACTGCAGCGACAAAGCGGCCCGTCGTTCATCTGCATTAAACCGAAGCATTGGGAAAAGTTGATAAGTTAAAAAAGAACCTGAGCTTTTTCGTTGAACCAAATATCAGCATGGAGTCTAGCCGGGTGGCTCTGTTTACGTTTCAATTCGTTTATGGCAACGTTGAATCGCTGGTTTGAATTCTCGGCCGTCTGTGCTTCATCCTCTTCGCTTGAAGACCTAGAATCATACATGTAACAGGTCACCCGCCGATGGGGGGAGGGGGGGTTGGGGGGGGTCTGGCGCCGGCCGGGGGGGGGGTCTGAGCGGTGGGTTTGGGGGAGGGGGGTGGGCACTAAAAAACGCTCAAAAATCGAAAAAATCGCAATTTTTTGGCTAAAAATTGCCAAAAATCGCTAATTTGGGCTGAAATACAGCTAAAAAGTGCTGTTTTGCAGGCGATTTTGGCAATTTTTGTGTGTGAAATTGTAAAAAATTGCAAAAATTTGCTCGAAAATTTACTTGCCAGAAAAATCGGAGGGGGGGGGGTCGGTGAAATCGTCTCGGGGGGGGGGGGGGGGGGGTCCCCGTCCGGGGGGTCTGGCCTATTTCGGGTGGGGGGCAGACCCCCCTGTTACATGTATGCCTAGAATCATAATCGACTTTACACTGAATGGCCGAAGCAAGGGGTTTACCCAGTTCCTATTTTCCCCACTTTCGATGTCCCCATTCCCTATACCGTAGTATCCGTGGGACCAAAGATACCAATATGGTGTATGTGCAAAAGACAGAGTCAGTCACAAGACGGTTTTCATAACCATCTGCTAAAAAGTTTTGAAGGAATCTAGTTCGATTACAGTCTGCTGACCCAAGTGTTTGAAATATTTGCTAATTTCGTCTTTACATGCATTAAAAGGCACTCTAACAATAATTATTGTAGTGTTAATGAATGATCTGATAGCGGTAAAATTAGCGTACAAAGAACTAGCACTGCTGCAGTTGCTGCTTGAAGTTGACGAAAAGAGACGGTCGTCCTTCTGAGACTTTTTCTTCCACTTTTTAACTCTCACTCGCCGTTTCGTCGACTTCTTTCTCGTCTCAGCATCGCTCTCATCACTGCCATGTCCACCTACAAAACGCAGACCATCCTTCCCAAGTATGCAATTGCCAAGCCCAACTAAAGTGCTACCACAACAACATTTCTGGTAGGAATCACTTGGCGGCTGCTCTTTTGACTGCGGCTGCTTCCTTCGCAGTTTTCTTATGCGCGCCAACACCCGGTCTGCAAACTTTCTTTGCAGCTGCTTCAGTTTGTCCGTGCCGGACTGATGAGGTCCCTTCTAAACAAGCTACAGAGGTCAGCTGTCACTGTTGAGCAGTCACGCATTTCTCTACACAGACTAATGTGGTCAGCTGAGCCGGTACCGTAGTTTAGAGAAATGCATCACTACAGCCAAGCCCTAACTCTTCTGTAGAAGAGACGCGCAGGCGCCGACTGGGTCCAGTGGCGAGAGTCGCAGAGACCCTGACTTCCGGTCAGCAATTCCTCGTCGGTGTCACTCAGCTCAGACTCGCCAACGTCTCCGAAGTCGATCTCGTGACGCGATTCGTCGGCCTTCTTCGACACTCCGTTCAGCTCGTTGGTCTGATTATCTGTCGACTGGTCCATTTCCACTGCAAACCACACCACTTCTCTTACTCGTAAAAGTAAATTGAGGTTTAGCTTACACAAACGTTTCCCACCGATGGCGCAGAACAGTTTAGGTAGGTAACGGCATTATGGCCATAGTGTCTGTCATACATGTATGTAACAGCTCCGGGCCGACCTGGGGGGAGGGGGTTTTTTCCTCAGGTGGGGGGGTCGAGGGGGTTTCGCCCAGGTGGGGGTCCCAAATTTCGAAAAGCTCCAAAACGCCTAGAAATGCGTTTTTAGCACGTTTTTTTCAGTAAGGACGCTAAAAATCGCTATTTTAAGCTGCCAAATAGCGTTTTTAAGCTAAAAATAAGCAAAAAATGACAAAAAGAGTTTCCAAAACACCGATTTTTTCTTAAATATCAGCAGTGGAAACGCCAAACGCCAAATTCGGTTTCCAAACGTTTTTCAAGTGAATTTTAGGCTAAAAATTAGTGATTTCTGACCCAGTTTGTTAATACTGGAGCCACTACTAGTACTTGAATTTCTTGGTCGGGGAGGGGGGGCGGGTCCCTTAACCTGTCTCGGGGGGGGGGGGGCTCGGGGGCTAAACAATTTGCTTACCAACTACGGCGTCAGCTTTTTGTTCGTACTTCCGATCAGCTTCCTCATCTGATGAAGACACGGGTTCTTCTTTCACGCCGCCGTAACTAGCAGGCAGACGAGAGGGCGAATTTCTGCGAGAAGACCAGGGTGGCTCCTCCTTAGGCATTCGTTTGTCTGAACTCTCCTGCTGCTCATTGCGCGGTCTCCGCGGTATCGGCGCCCGGTCACGACTCCGCTCCCACTTGCTTCGACTCTGAACAACAGTCACTCACACTTTAGCACAACAGACAGATAGGCTGTACAGGAGGGAATTTCATCGCTGTCGGGCGCTATAGATCACGCTGTTAAAGTGCAAGCTCACAGAAAAACCGTGACAAGTTATAGGCGATCGCCGATTTTTCAAATATCCAAAAAAAGTTTGATTATTGTGCAAATTTTCCGAAGTGGTATGAAGGTGCGAGGAAGGCAGAGTGTCGGCCTTCGAGGGGATACACCAACTCAATAAAGAAAATAGGAATTGGCTTACAAATCGTCTTCCCTTAGTCCATCGGTCCACATCGCGCATTGGACCGGAAGTCATTTTGAACAATTTTCGACAGCCAGCAACGGTATAAGCATCAGCATCGCCGCCCCTTCGCTTCTGTTCACTTCTTCCTTGATCGAACACGTTTCGACCGAACCCTCGCAACGACCCCCCTGCCCCTCCGCCCTTCGGTCGACCCTCGGGTGACTTCTGACGACGTCGTTTCCTACTCCTGCTCACTTCCGTCTCACCCGGCGAATCCAGCGCCATCGTGACTTGCGCAGGTGGAATGGGAATCTCTTCCAAATTTATGTGGGCCTGTGCAGAATCGGCTGAACTGGGCGCCGTTACCGGAACCGGTATTGGAATGAAAATGGGAGTCTGCTGAGGAGAGGACCGAGTAGTCGACGTCGAAGCTGTTTGCGGCATCGCCCCAGAGGCCGTGGGCGCGTTTGGCAGCTGAGCCAGATTCAGCATTAGCTGATGGTTCTGAGACAAAAGATTCCATAGCGGAAGCACTGAATTTGGCGATCCAAAACTCAACGGAAATCCTGGTGGAATACCTCTCGGTGGACCACTCATTCTTGTTTCTTAACTAAAAATGCTGATTATTATTAGACTCCTGCCAGCCATCTACTTCACCACTTCTGCAACAACAGCGCCCGCCAGCTCATATGGACATCTTGGCCAGCCACATAGAACAGTTATTTTCTTGTGTGAAGAAACATGACTAGAGATGTAACCGTAAACCGGATGATCCGGTATTTTTTTAGCTCCAGAACACTGTGCGGTATCCGGAATGTTTTGGATACCGGACAGCCAAAAGTCGCATTTTAATGAGAATTTTTCTAGTTTTTGAGTGTATTTTTGGCTTCGCTTGCAGATTAGCGCGATTTTCGGACTTAACTGCAGCCTATTATCTAGAAAATATATAGCTGTAATTGATCCGGTATTATCCGGCATTTTATTAACCGGATAATAGTAATGCGTAAAAAATACCGGATACCGGATAGTGTTTTTGAGCTAAAAAATAACGAATTATGGTTGCATCTCTAGTTGGGAACATCACTCGAATTGCAAATTTTGAACACAGACGACCGAATGTGCTATTATTAAATGACTGCTGATGATCTCTTGATTATTATTTTACACATAGGTAAACATCTAATTAACTGTATGCTATATTCAGCTTTACCTCAGATGGGGTCAGAGCTTTTTTTGTACAGGTAGAAGTTTATCTAAGTGATATGGGTGGGCTAAGCCGTTTGCCCGACTATACACCCTGACCCTGCCCAAACAAACAACAGAACCTGTCAGAACCCTACACAATACTTTACCTTTCCCTTGCTTTAAGAACGTTGGAAAACATGGAATTCTCTTCTAATTGAGGTCACCGTAGCACAAAACCTTGCTTCTTTTACTCGAAAACTAAGAAAACTTAACTTTGACCAGTACCTAATCATACATGGGCCGGAAAAATCCGGAGGGGGGTAGGAGGGGGGGAGAAGACCTCGGGGGGGGGGGGGGGGGTCCCCCCCCCAAAAAAGGCCAAAAAACGCCTATTTTGCCTTAAATAAGCGAAAATTTCCGGGCGGGCACAAATCGCCTCCCCAAGAAGTTGGAAAGTTGGAAAATGGAAAATCTAAAAAATGGAAACTGCTTCCCCATAATTTGGAAATTAGGAAAACATGCACAAGAACAACCAACATCACCGGATGCAAGAAATTTGCATATCGGTAACGCCGGCAAATCGGCAACGTTCTCCGAACGTGAATCCTCCTTCCGTTGCACCATCTATTAAGAATGGTTAAAAGTCGAGTCTGGATGTGCTTAATGCAATCGAAAGCTATCGAAATCATAACCTGCGATCGCTGCAATCGCTGCAATATGAAGTTAATCGAATCGAATTAAGGGTGTGCGGTCAGCTATTTCAACCCTTTATCGTCGCGTTTGTGGACGTAGTGAAAACAAATAGCTAGGAGACCGATAGCGAAAGGGGACCCGAGACAGATTTCGGAAATCAAGGAAAGCAAGGATGTTAGTTCTTACTCTTGTACGTAACTGTTCGTTTCACACAACAAAAATTTGGGAATTTCTTTTTGGCTGTTAGTGGATTTTGTGTTGTGATACAGTACGTATGTATGTGAAGTTTTAGTCATTTGTGATACTTCGTTTTCAATTTTCTTGTTACATTTTCGAACTTAGATTATGAATTGCTGGATATTTGATACCCATGCATTTACATATACGTACATATTTAATGGGGCTTGTTTTTTCTTAAAGTTAAAGTGTTTTCTCTTTTTGGTCGAAACTGTGAATGAATACGTACTGACGCTGCCTGCAATTTAGAAATCGACTTCTGAGATCTACTTGTATGCTCAAACATAAATAACCAGATTTACAGTCATAAACCCGACTCCGAATCTATGTATGTTAGCTTAGGTTTAGGTTTGTTGTCAGGCCACCGAAAGGCAGTGATGACAATAGATAAATGGGTAGCATCGTGGGATGGGAAGGCAAAGGGAGTCTGTGTGCAAGGCCACAGAATATGAGTGCTTCAGCTTTAGCTTGCCAGGGATGGACGTGCACAAAGTAAGATTTTTTATATTTCGACTTATTGAATGAAACAATTTTGCGACAAGCAATCGTTTCCAGCATGAGCTGTTGCGCTAATTTTCTTCATTTTGCCCTTGGTACTGCTTATTTCATTTCTCTTTATGGTGTAACTTGCGATTTTCCAACTTTCCTACTTTCCGGGAGGCGATTTGTGACATTGGAAAACCCGGAAAACTTGGTGTACCTATGTGTACCACAACGTACCGCACGTTCACACCGTTTCCGTTTTTCTGGGGAGGCGATTTGTATACGCGCCGAAAATTTCTCCCTCCGGGAGGGGGGGTGGGGGGTTAGCCGGCGAGGGGGGGGGTATGGAGTATGTTTGGACGGCCGAGGGGGGGTATGGCCGGCCGAGGGGGAGGGGTATACCCCCCTTACCCCCCCGGCCCATGTATGTACCTAATTCGGTTTCTTCTAGCCGTCTAACCGTTCTAACCGTTCTAGCCGTTCGCACCGGCAGGTAACGCTGTGGGCGCTGAATTTTGTGCAATTGGCAGAACGTTTTCAGGCTGTGATACTTCTTCAATATGCTTTGTGCTTTCACTCACATCTCTTCTGGCCAACTCCGAATCGTCATGCCGAAATATTATCCCGAGAATCGCCCAATTTGCTTTGGAAAGCAATTAAACTGACGATTTCCCTTCTAATTGCAACGATTTCAGCTCTTCAAGCTGTGATGCTTCTTCGATACGCCCTGAGCAGCCACTCATAGATGTTGTGGCCAACTCTGAATCGCCATGCCGAAATACTATCCCAAGAATCGGCCGATTCGGCTGTGGAAATCACTGAAACTAACGATTTCCCTTCTGATTGTAACGATTTCCACTCTTCAAGCTGTGATGCTTCTTCAATGTGCTTTGTGCTTTCACTCACATCTCTACTGGCCAATTCCGAATCGCCATGCCGAAATACTATCCGGAGAATCGGCCGATTCAGTTGTGGAAATCAATTAAATTGACGATTTCCCTCCAGATTGCAACGATTTCAGCTCTTCAAGCTGTGATGCTTCTTCAATGTGCTTTGTGCTTTCACTCACATCTCTTCTGGCCAACTCCGAATCGCCATGCCGAAATATTATCCCGAGAATCGCCCAATTCACTTTGGAAATCAATTAAAATGTCGACTTTCCCTTCTGATTTTAACGATTTCAACTCTTCAAGCTGTGATGCTTCTTCAATGTGCTTTGTGCTTTTGCTCACAATTCTTCTGGCCATCTCCGAATCGCCATGCCGAAATACTATCCCAAGAATCGGCCGATTCGGCTGTGGAAATCAATTAAGCTGATGGTTTCCCTTCTGATTGTAACGATTTCATCTCTTGTAGCTGCGTACTTCTTCGATACGCCCTGAGCAGTTTTAAAAGTCAACTATACAGTTTAAGGCACTTACGAAAAAAGATTACTACAAACAGCACTATTCGGCGCTCACTTACTCAAGTTGTAATTTCCGATGTTTTCGATAAGACACATACGTACAGTAGTATAGTAGACGGTAAGGTCTGCTAAACGTAACAAAAGTATAGATGTGGTACAAGAGAATGTGACTGGACAGGATCTTCAGGTGTATCGAAGAAGCACCACAGCTGAAAGAGTTGAAATCGTTGCAATCAGAAGGAAAATCGTTAGTTTCATTGATTTTTTACAACTAAATCGGCCGATTCTTGGGATAAGATTTCGGTATGGCGATTCGGAGTTGGCCAGAAGAGATATGAGTGAAAGCCCAAAGCACATTGAAGAAGTATCACGGTTGAAGAGCTGAAATCGTTGCAATCTGGAGGGAAATCGTCAATTTAATTGATTTCCACAACTGAATCGGCCGATTCTCCGGATAGTATTTCGGCATGGCGATTCGGATTTGGCCAGTAGAGATGTGAGTGAAAGCACAAAGCGCATTGACAGCTTGAAGAGCTGAAGTCGTTGTAATTTGAAGGGAAATCGTCAATTTAATTGATTTCCACAAGTGAATCGACCGATTCTTGGGGTAAGATTTCGGCATGGCGATTCGGAGTTGGCCAGAAGAGATGTGAGTGAAAGCCCAAAGCACATTGAAGAAGTATCACAGGTTGAAGAGCTGAAATCGTTGCAATCTGGAGAGAAATCGTCAATTTAATTGATTTCCACAACTGAATCGGCCGATTCTCCGGATAGTATTTCGGCATGGCGATTCGGAATTGGCCAGTAGAGATGTGAGTGAAAGCACAAAGCACAGCTTGAAGAAGCATCACAGCTTGAAGAGTGGAAATCGTTACAATCAGAAGGGAAATCGTTAGTTTCAGTGATTTCCACAGCCGAATCGGCCGATTCTTGGGATAGTATTTCGGCATGGCGATTCTGAGTTGGCCACAACATCTATGAGTGGCTGCTCAGGGCGTATCGAAGAAGCATCACAGCTTGAAGAGTTGAAATCGTTACAATTAGAAGGGAAATCGTCAGTTTAATTGCTTTCCAAAGCAAATTGGGCGATTCTCGGGATAATATTTCGGCATGACGATTCGGAGTTGGCCAGAAGAGATGTGAGTGAAAGCACAAAGCATATTGAAGAAGTATCACAGCCTGAAAACGTTCTGCCAATTGCACAAAATTCAGCGCCCACAGCGTTACCTGCTGGTGCGAACGGCTAGAACGGTTAGAACGGTTAGACGGCTAGAAGAAACCGATTCCCGGCCCATTCCCCCCCACCCGGCGCTGCCGCGGCGGGTTACTGTAATATTGCTGCATGTGAAACAACACAAAGCGCGCGAAGTTTAAACGACTTCACAGAGAAGTGGTAGTAAAAGCACTAAAACAGAACAACTTAAATCTCCAAGTAGTTGCAATTTTTATAAATACCGGTACCCGGTATGCCAATTATTTTCAGAATATCTGCCTGCAAGTGCAAACATCCCTCCCCTTTGCTGTTATCAGGTACGGTGCAACGGCAGCTCCAGTTCGGTTCCCATTTACGTATTTACCGTCACCGACTTTTGGAGGCCTGGGTTGGGTCTGGGCTTGACTATTTTCCAAATATAAAAGTACCCCTAGGGGACGCATCGGTGTAGGAAATCTCTGGAGGGCCTGTTTTCCAAACATAAAAGTGCCCCTAGGGGACGCATCGGTGCAGGAACGCTCCAGAGGCCCTGTTTTAAAAACATAAAAATACCCCTAGGGGACGCATTGGTATAGGAACGCTCCAGAGGCCCTGTTTTAAATACATAAAAATACCCCTAGGGGACGCATCGGTGTAGGAACGCTCCAGAGGCCTTGTTTTAAAAACATAAAAATACCCCTAGATGGACGCATCAGTATAGGCACGCTCCGGATGGCCTGTTTTAGAAGCATAAAAGAACTCCTAGAGACGCATTTTCCAAATATAAAATCATTTCTGACCTCTCAAAAACCTCAGCGGAGGGGAAGAAAAATATATTTTCACACCAAACATAGAGCAAATAGCGCATACCGTAATCCGGCCGCGGCAGCGCCGGATGGGGGGGGAATGGGCCTCCTCCCGAAGAAACCGAATAAATGCGTGAAACATGTGAAGCAAGAAGCATCACGATGACGGCGTAGCAGAAAAAATAATCTCGTCTTGAATAATACCTACGGGTGCACACAAAACCAAACAGCAAAAAAAACCGACGGACCGACAAGCAGCGAAACTCGCGCCGCAAGCCACGCGAGCTACCTCACCAGCACACACTGGCAGTGCCAGACAACACACAAGCAGACAGGCGCAGCCAGAAAATCGATACACACCGCCGTTGCAGGTAGGCGGCTAAAGTAAACAAACAGACAACTACATTCGCTTGCACGAAACTGCACTGTACGCAAAAATAAATGATCTCTTTATTATATTTCCTGGAATTAGCTGTGAAGGAAATTGAAGCGCGTGCTAGATTGTGCTTTTGTCTTTGGTTTTGTCTTATTCTTAACATTTGCATTTTCAACTATGAGTTAGCGCACATAACAAGATTACTGACTCCGTTTCAAAGTTAAATGAATTCAGAGTTTTTTGCAAATAACT
>JASANB010003171.1:0-25238 GCA_030248155.1 Sabatieria punctata | reverse complement strand
TAGCTTATGCATCGTATTTTTGTGGTACAAAAAAAAATCAAAGAAATCAACTAACTTCCCTGACCCGTGCGAACCCTCAGTTAAATTAATTGCCAAGGCGCTCTGCAAATAAAGCACCGACTTACCGCCTCGACACAGACAGCTTTGCACTGGGCCCCGTTAAAATCATCGGTGCATCTAGCCAGCTCTTCAAAATTAACATCGCTTGCTAAAACGGAAGGTTCACTCAGTATCTGCTTTAAGCTCGACAAACCTACTGAACGTTCATTTTGCGGGGAATGAATCTGCATAATGCGAGCTCAGCTTCTTCGTTGGGGGACGGCAACTCTATTTTCCGGTCCAGCCTGCCGCTGCGTAGCAAGGCTGGGTCCAGAATGTCGACTCGGTTTGTTGCAGCCACAACCCAAAAGCTCGCTGATGCAATACAGACTGAGAGAGACAGGATAATTTGATGTCGCTGTTGGGCTGAAAACCGTCCAGCTGGTTGAGCAGCTCCAGCATTGTTCTCTGCACCTCGCGGTCACCGGCTTTCTCGGAGTCAAACCGCTTAGTGCGCTAAAGGACAGACAGACTGGAGAGAAGAGCAACACTTCGTTCTACCGATGGCGTCCAGCTCGTCAATGAAGATTATGGCAGGCGCCTTTTCTTTTGCCAAAGCAGGAACGCGTCGCGCACCAGCTTCGCTCCGTCTCCAATGAACATCTGCACCAGCTGCGGACCCGCCAACTTGAGAAAGGTGGACTTTGTCTGCGCCGCCACTGCACGCGCCATCATCGTTTTACCGGTTCCTGCAACGCTACTAACTACCATTAAGGCACTAGTAAAGAGTGTTGCAGCACCAGGCGGTCCGTAAAGCAAAACTCCTTTCGGAGGCTGAATGCCAATGTTCTGAAAACGCTCTTTGTGGGTCATCGGCAACACCACAGCTTCAATCAATTCCTGGATTTGCTTGTCCAACCCACCGATGTCGCTGTATTGCTCCGTCGGTCGCTCGTCTACCTGCACAGATATTCCACTTCAAACAGTTCTATTCGTGCTGGCAATGAACCATTCTCTAACATAATCGTGACGGTACCGTGCATCCATTCGAACGAGGCCTGAATGGTATGACTAGATTTTCCCTGACCTCTATGAACCCTGACAGTTACCGATTGTTACGATTTCAATGCAAACCACTAGTTGAACTACTGCATTATGGTAGCAACGGTCGGTACCAAATACTTAGAGAAATCCCTGGCTGATTAAGAGTCGTTCTCTGAACCGATCGAGTTTCAGTATTCAGACCCCAAAATTGAAAGTTTGAGCTAGAGAGCTGTAAGTTGGCACACTAATACATACTTATGAGTTATCTTTCAGCTGCAAAGGATTAGTGGATCTGACGCTCCTGTCCTGAGATATAGCCTTCCGAAAATCGGTCTGCTTAACTATGGGACCAAAATTTCAAACTCGAATTTCTCGCTTCATACTCGGAATTCGGACCTAAAAATTGGGGGGTTTAGAGTACTTTTAGACTGCTTTAAGAAACTTTCGTCAAATTTTCGTTTTCAGAAAAAAATTTTTTTCGCCCCCTTTGCGCCCCCCCTAGCTCGTCTGGAACCCCCCTACCCAGTTTTTTTATTTCAGAAAAATGTTGCGCTATCAATTACCTACCGTTTGGTGTGAAGCATTGTTTGCTCAGACCTGAAAAACGTGAGAAAATTGAGGTCAAACATGTCCCGGTCGCAAAATTTTCGCACTTTTCTCAGGTCAAATATTTCCAAGTCCGGTTTTCCACCTACTAGTACGAATTCGGACTTAAAAATTGGGGGTTTTAGAGTACTTTTTGACTGCTTTAAGAAACTTTTCTCAAATTTTCGTTTTCAGAAAAAAAATTTTTTTTTCGCCCCTTTTGCGCCCCCTAAAGCTCGTCTCGAACCCCCCTACCCACTTTTTTTTATTTCAGAAAAATGTTGCGCTATCAATTACCTACCGTTTGGTATGAAGCATTGTTTGCTCAGACCCGAAAAACGTGAGAAAATTGAGGTCAAAACATGTCCCGGTCGCAAAATTTTCGCACTTTTCTCAGGTCAAATATTTCCAAGTCCGGTTTTTCCACCTACTAGTAGCGAATTCGGACTTAAAAATTGGGGGTTTTAGAGTACTTTTTAGACTGCTTTAAGAAAAACTTTTCTCAAATTTACGTTTTCAGAAAAAAAAAATTTTTTTCTCGCCCCCTTTTTTGCGCCCCCCCTAGCTCGTCTGGAACCCCCCAACCCAGTTTTGGCGGTTCCAGACGAGCTAGGGGGGCGCAAAGGGGGCGAAAAAAAATTTTTTTTCTGAAAACGAAAATTTGACAAAAATTTCTTAAAGCAGTCTAAAAGTACTCTAAAAACCCCCAATTTTTAAGTCCGAATTCGTACTAGCCTGAGAAAAGTGCGAAAATTTTGCGACCGGGACATGTTTGACCACAATTTTCTCACGTTTTTCGGGTCTGAGCAAACAATGCTTCACACCAAACGGTAGGTAATTGATAGCGCAACATTTTTCTGAAATAAAAAAAACTGGGTTGGGGGGTTCCAGACGAGCTAGGGGGGGGCAAAGGGGGCGAAAAAAATTTTTTTCTGAAAACAAAAATTTGACAAAAATTTCTTAAAGCAGTCTAAAAGTACTCTAAAACCCCCAATCTTTAAGTCCGAATTCGTACTAGTAGGTGGAAAACCGGACTTGGAAATATTTGACCTGAGAAAAGTGCGAAAATTTTGCGACCGGGACATGTTTGATCTCAATTTTCTCACGTTTTTCGGGTCTGAGCAAACAATGCTGCACACCAAACGGTAGGTAATTGATAGCGCAACATTTTTCTGAAATAAAAAAACTGGGTAAGGGGGGTTCCAGACGAGCTAGGGGGCGCAAAGGGGGCGAAAAAAATTTTTTTTCTGAAAACGAAAATTTGACGAAAGTTTCTTAAAGCAGTCTAAAAGTACTCTAAAACCCCCAATTTTTAGGTCCGAATTCCGAGTATGAAGCGAGAAATTCGAGTTTGAAATTTTGGTCCCATAGTTAAGCAGACCGATTTTCGGAAGGCTATATCTCAGGACAGGAGCGTCAGATCCATTAATCCTTTGCAGCTGAAAGATAACTCATAAGTATCTATTAGTGTACCAACTTACAGCTCTCTAGCTCAAAGTTTCAATTTTGGGTCTGAATAGGGCAAAGGACCAAAACGCGATCTGACCAGAGAACGACTCTTAAGAGACATTGATCGCAGCTGCTGGTCTTGATAATAAGAAAAGGAGGGAGGAGGAAAGAGAGCAAGATGGACAATGGCATGGCTGACAGCTAAGGTCAGACACGCCGCCCGAAAGTTTCATTATCAACGGACTTAGCTATGCTATATCTCGATCTGGTAAGACAATTATCACCTCCATGGCCTTGACACGAGAGTCGTACTCGGCAGGCAGCTTCTCCAGAACCAGGTAAGAGTCTTTGTTGACTCCAACCAAATCACCGGGCTTCAGTTGATCGGGCTCGACCAGACCGATCACAGGCAGGAAGTAGGTAGCTCTGGTGCTGGTCTTAATCACTGCACACTTTGTTTTGTTGGCGTCCAGGTCGACATTGGCGCCCTCTTCCTCTTGCAACGGGTCCAACTCCAGCAGCTCCACCACGTTGCTCACCAGATACGGCAGTGTCTTGTTCACCTAACACTTACATACACTCCACCAATGCCCCTATCGCTGGCCAAACCCCTCCTTCGGTCGGCCATAATCCCCTCGTCGGTAGACGCTACTCCCCTCCCCCTTCAGAAACTTTTGGGGGCCTTATTGGGACAAATTTTTCAACCTTACAGCCCATACATGGGGCGCGGGGGGTGGTCCGGGCCGTTGCCCACCCCCAACTTGGGCTCGACCCCCCAACGACCCAACCCACCAAAATGGCCGTGACCCCCGAAATCGGTAGCGCCACCCAAACCCATTTTTCCGGTAAAATGTAAGCTCCAGACAAACGAAAGTGAAACGGACCTTTATGCGTTCAGTGTTCTCTTTTATCTTGTCTTTCAGATTCTGCATGCTGTGAGTGATTCGCTGCACTTCGCTGCGCATGATGCGGATCTCGTTGTCTAACAAGTGCGTGCGACCCTTTAAATCCTCGGCTGACATTCGCAAGATCTCCTCGTCCAATTCCTCCTGCAACGGGGAAAACTAACAAAACAAAGCAGTTAGTCTTCACTGGCGATGCAACTGTAATGCAACGTACAAAACTGCTCACTTAACACATCTCGACATACTTTTTTGGTAAAAGTGCAACGGTTCCTAGATAAATTATGGTATATGTAAGGGGACGTCCATAAATTTCCAACTTCACATAGGGGGTGGGAGGCGGCACATTTGGTGTAATGGTTTAGGCCGCAAACCCACTGTGCGCGACGTCGTGCGCTCATCCTCTCGGCGCAGCAAGTTTCTTGATGCAAACAGTTGGTCGTTGGCACAAAGCTCCACCCAGGACACCGAAAGCTGGCTACAGCGAGTAGATAAAATGGGAACCGACCGGATCTGCCATTGCACCGAAGCCGCTCCAAAGCATGCCACGTTAGAGAAAAAGATCAACGACGTCAGGAGTTGTCCATGGAAACCGACTAGGCCTGGGGGCCTCTCTCACACCAGGGGTGGACCAAGCGGACGTTGGGAGCCGACATCACCATGACGTCAACGCGCCAGGCACTCTCTTAGTACCTGGCGCCCAACAGCATGGCTAGAGTGGCTGGCAGTTATAGAAGGGAAATAGAAGGGAAAGATGACGAACCACGGGGGTCTGTAAACGGGAGTGCCGAATCTGAAAGGCCATTGGAACAGCTACAAAACCATATACGAGTCGGGATCCTGGCTTAAGAAACGAATAAACGGTGATCGTTTGAATGGAGCCCGTCAGACATGTGAAACTAACACCAAAATTGCTGCCGACGCAACTTTGAGGGGTTGTACCTCTGGTTCCACGGGGTTGCTGGTGGACGGGCATGCACCGTTGGTCTTTGACTGTGCTCTATTTTAACATATTTTAATATCAGCCAGATCCATGAGATGACCCTGCTTGCCCCCTCTCTTCGGCACCAAAGCTGACTTTCCCGCGACGGAAGGGCACTAACCTCTTTTTCTGCTTCGGACTCGTTGTTCCCGGACTTCTGTTCCGCTGGCTTTGACTGAGACTGCGACTCTGAGGATGACATGTTGACCTTGTTTACTGAACCACCTATATGTAGTAAGGTTCCAAAGCACAGTCACCACACATCAAATGCACGCACCTCCCTCTAAAACAGCTTGCCAAAATTCCGAATGCCTCTAAAACATTGTTGAACAAACTCAAATCCAGCACATAGTGGCAAAGCATTTCTGGTCCAATCAGGAAGCTGACTACTAGTCCTACTACTCTATACAGGGTTTGTACCGATCTGGCGATCCAAAATCACCTGACGACAAAAGACATAAAATTCGCTGACATTTCCAAAAATTTTCACAAATGTGATATTTCATGCCCAATTAACTCGTGCTATCATAGGGTAAGCCGGGGTAATTCGGCACATGATTTTTAAGTTTTTTTATATAGCTATCTCCCTTCAAGTCAGCAGCAGCGACCTGGCTTTCGGTCCTGAATTTTTCTTTTGTCCTTAGCTAAATTATGGAAGAGGTGCAAATCCAGTTCGTTCCCTCTCCAATTAATGGGGAGGGACTTTTTTTTTATTTTATTCATGTGCCACTAGTGGGGCAATTCGGCAGACGGCGGAAAATGCCATATTTAAGCCTACTGAAGCAATTTTGTGCTGTTTTAGGGGTTCAGCGGGGTAATTCGGCACAGTCAGCGGGTTACATGTACTAGGGGGTTACCCCCTGCTGGCAAGGCCAAACCCCCACTCCCCCACCCGAGACAGGTTAACGGACCCCCAGGGTTAGGTGTAGCTGGGGGGGAATCAGGGAAGGTCAGAAATGGACTATATATTAATTAATTAACTTTCTTATGACTATACGACTCCGGAACGCGCCCTATACTGATGCGCACCCCTAGGGGTATTTTTATATTTTTAAAACAGGCCCTCCGGAGCGTGCCTATACTGATGCGTCCCCTAGGGGTATTTTTATATTTTTAAAACAGGCCCTCCGGAGCGTGCCTATACCCTACCTACTGATGCGTCTTTAGGGGTACTTATATATTTGGCAAAACAGGCCCCCCAGGGCGTTCCCTATGCTGATGTAGTGATCATTAGACTCGCCAGGCGAAGGGCTTTCAAATGATATATGACACGACCATTTTGGACCATTTTGAAATTTTGGAATTTTGCCAAAAAAATAATCGATAATCGAAATTTATCGATAGAATTCGTTGATTTATAATTAATTATGATCATTAAACACAATAATTTCTGTTTGGGATCGGTTCCTGATTCCCCCCCCCCCAGTTACACCTGATCCAGATACATGTAACAGGGGGTTTGGCCCCCACCCGACTGACCCCCAAGGCCAGGCCCCCCGCCCCAAATTTTTCTGGCAAGTGAGTTTTTGAGCAAATTTTTGCGATTTTTTACAATTTCAGACACAAAAATTTCTAAAATCGCCTGCAAAACAGCACTTTTCAGCTGTATTTCAGCCGTAATTAGGGATTTTTTGGCGATTTTTAGCCAAAAAATTGCGATTTTTTCGATTTTGAGTGTTTTCTAGTGCCCAACCCCCCTCCCAAAATTTTGGCTCAGACCCCGCCCCCCGGCCGGCGCCAGACCCCCCAACCACCCTCCCCCTTCGGCGGATGACCTGCTACATGTATGCACCAAGGTGTTACAACACAGTGACTTTGGCAGCCCTTTAGCAGTGCGCTGCGAGATCTTTTTGAACTGGACCACATGTATCGGGATCGGCACAGCACAACCCAAAAGAACCGTATAATAAAATATATTTAATAATAATAATTTAATATTATGTGTATGTACAAACCAATAATTTATTATTATAAAATAGGACAACTGCCTAACAATTTCACTTCATGGAATTTACTTTATGCATGCAATGTCATGTCGGATTACGCGCTCTAGTCATATCGCCTTACTTCATCGATTATCGGCCGATTTCCCCCGGAACCCCACTTGGAAAACTTGCTATAACGTGCATACGTATGGATGTAGATTCGTGCCCAAGACCGGATCGGTAGACCATTACCCTAGCTACAGAATGAACACAGTTAGAAAGATTGGGATCGAAACCCCAGGACGGTGGCCCCAATTTGGTTAGCCAGTGCGCAGTCCCCCAAAGCTCCTCTCAGAACCTGGTGGTCTGGTTGTGGTGCCGTATCTGCCGTCGTACCACCAGGGAAATGCACATCCAGTACAGTAGGTGTAGTTCGTTTCAATACCAAGACTCGATCGGTTAAGAGACTGACTCTTAAAAGCACTAGTATCTCCACGCATCAACTCTGTTGGTTTCAGAGTGTGTCAGGGAACTACAATGACTGGCGCTTCGGAAGAAGCTACAGCTGATGTGGGTACCTGGACACTCGGATGTGGAGGGAAATGAGCAGGCTGGCCGACTAGCTCGGGCGGCTTCTGAGTTGCCACTTACGTATAGGGCCGGAACCGCCCCTTGGCATCTCGGTTAGGAAAATACGGACTGAATTAAGAGTCGGTCCACGAAAAAATCGAACATTGACGCGAAGACCTCTGTACAGCTCATTTTTCAAAATCACCGCACAGATGTGAAACTTTCAGCGATTGTAGACCTTGAAAAGAAATGAAAAAATTTGCCATCCGATTTTCTCTAGCTGCATTTGAACCCAAGTTATGGACCCTCGAAAATCGGGATTTTGGCACTCTCCAGTGGCACCACCCCAACTTTGAACGGCTGCGGTTCACTAGTCTGTGGACCAAATTTTATCAGTTATGGCTCGTTAGAAAGAACATTTCAAGTAGTTTCAAGCGCTTCTGTCAGATTTTCAAAAAATTGGTCTGATCTTGTGCAATTCGCCATGAACTTTAACAGGCCATATCTTAAAATTGAACATGGTATCTCAAAAAGCGACTATCATATTCGGAATCTCCATTCTTTTGTGCGTGTAACGGTACCAACGATATTTATATGGAGTTGCAATCTGACAGTCAAACGATCAGTTGAAGATAGGGTTGTCGGACACTCAAAAATCCGGTTTTTTTGCGCTTTTCGGTCACCCACCGAAGTTGGAACGGCTGCCGTTCACTAGTCTGTTGACCAAATGTTATCAGTTATGGCTCGTTAGAAACGCCGTTTCAAGTAGTGTCAAGTGCTCTTACCCGTTTTTCAAAAGATTGGATTGATCTGGTGCAATCGGCCCTAAACTTTAACAGGCCATATCTCAAACTTGACCATGGTATCTTAAAAAGTGACTATTATATTCGGAATCTCCGTTCTTTTATGCATCTAACGGTACCAAACATTTTTATATAGAATTGCAATCTGACAGTCAAACGATCTGTTGAAGGTACGGTGGTCGGACACTTTCAAAAATCCGGTTTTTTTGCGCTTTTCCGTCACCCACCAAATTTTAAATGGCTGCCGTTCACTAGTCTGTTGACCAAATGTTGTCAGTTATGGCTCATTCGAAAACTAATGTGACATATTCTATGATGGTTTTGTTGCTGGTCAAAATTTTTTGAGGAATTATGTCCAATTTGTCCTGGATTTTGGTGAGTCGTATCTCAAAAGCGAATTATTTTCGAAAGCAGCCGAAAGCAGATTCGGAGTCTCCGTTCGTTTCTGCTTCTAACGGTATCAACCACATTTATATGGACTTGCACGTCGATAGTCAAACGATCAGTTGAAAGTAGAATGGTCAAACATTTTCAAAAACCAGGTTTTTGTAGCTTTTCCATCAGCCCCCAATCGTTTGTCTAGCTGTCATTCGCCATTCCATCGGAAATATTTTTGACAAATGTTACCGTTAGACGCAGAAACGAACGGAGACTCCGAATTTGCTTTCGGCTGCTTTCGAAAATAATTCGCTTTTGAGATACGACTCACCAAAGTCCAGGACAAATTGCACATAATGCCTCAAAAATTTTTGACCAGTAACAAAACCGTCATGGAAGACGTCACATTAGTTTTCAAATGAGCCATAACTGGTAATAATTGGTCGACAGAATAGTGAATGACAGCTAAACAAAATTTGGTGGGTGACCGAAAAGCACAAAAACTCGATTTTTGAAAGTGTCCGACCACCCTATCTTCAACTGATCGTTTGACTGTCAGATTGCAACTCCATATAAAAATGGTTGGTACCGTTAGATGCACAAAAGAACGGAGATTCCGAATATGATAGTCACTTTTTAAGATACCATGGTCAAGTGTGAGATATGGTCTGTTAAAGTTTAGGGCCGATTGCACCAGATCAATCCAATCTTTTGAAAAACGGGTAAAAGCGCTTGACACTACCTGAAATAGCGTTTCTAACGAGCCATAACTGACAACATTTGGTCAACAGACTAGTGAACGGCAGCCGTTCAAAATTTGGTGGGTGACCGAAAAGCGCAAAAAAACCGTCATTTTTTAGTGTCCAACCACCCTATCTTCAACTGATCGTTTGACTGTCAGATTGCAACTCCATATAAATATGGTTGATACCGTTAGACGCAGAAAAGAACGGAGATTCCGATTATGATAGCCACTTTTTGAGATACCATGTTTAATTTTAAGATATGGCCTGTTAAAGTTTACGGCGAATTGCACAAGATCAGACCTATATTTTAAAAATCTGACAGAAGCGCTTGAAACTACTTGAAATGTTCTCTCTAACGAGCCATAACTGATAACATTTGGTCAACAGACTAGTGAACGGAAGCCGTTCAAAGTTAGGGTGGTAACCGAAAAGCGCAAAAAAACCGGATTTTTGAGTGTCCGACCACCCTACTTTCAACTGATCGTTTGACTGTCAGATTGCAACTCCATATAAATATGGTTGATACCGTTAGACGCAGAAAAGAACGGAGATTCCGATTATGATAGCCACTTTTTGAGATACCATGTTTAATTTTAAGATATGGCCTGTTAAAGTTTACGGCGAATTGCACAAGATCAGACCTATATTTTAAAAATCTGACAGAAGCGCTTGAAACTACTTGAAATGTTCTCTCTAACGAGCCATAACTGATAACATTTGGTCAACAGACTAGTGAACGGAAGCCGTTCAAAGTTAGGGTGGTAACCGAAAAGCGCAAAAAAACCGGATTTTTGAGTGTCCGACCACCCTACTTTCAACTGATCGTTTTCTTAAGAGTTAAAGTTCTAAGGATTGGAAGAGTTGATTGTTTTAATGATGTCAGTGCCAGTGCGAGAGGTGTTGGTGAGATACCGGAGTCAGTTCGAAACCACAGTGGAGACAGTGAGACGACGGATGTAAGATGTGGGTGAGGATGGGCGCAAGTCAGTGGAGCAAGTGCAAGTGCAGGTGCAGCAGCTGCAACCGAGGCTACAACACTCTGCCGCCCAGCTGGGCGCTGCTCTGCAGGATGTGTCCCCAGTCAATGCCACTCCGGCCAACATGCGGCTGCTGTTGGAAACATACCTTTGGTCATCCATCTGTCTGGTCTGTCTGTCCGTGGCGCACTTACTCAGTAGATACCTGCTCACCCATCTATTCGCTTTGGTCTTCAGCACCTGGTTGTCTTTGCTGCTGGCACATCTCTTACTCCCAATGCACGTATGGTTTGTAGTGCGTAAACGTAGAGACAAACTGGCACCAGATCAACGCCGAATGCTCCTGCTGCTGTTGGCGGTGGCAGAGGGTCTCTTGTCCGGTCATCATCTCTCCAACAACCAGATGCCCATCATACCACCGCCTGACTTCATCGTTCCCCTTCTGATTGGCTTCGCCTGCATGTTTGTCAGTGCCAACTTAGCTGGCCACCGTCGTCTGTTCGTGGCGGTTGTTGCGGGTACGGCAGTGCTGGTCTATCTGTTGCTGGGACTGCTGCTGGGTCAGTTGCGACTGAAGTACCTGCTTTGTACGTTGTTTCTGGGCGCCGCTACCGCCATCAACCTGCAACTGACTGTTTCTCGGATGCACCAAGGTAACGTAGACCCCAATATCAATCAACTGGTCACCATCACTGTTTCTGGTACCATGCAGAGTCTCATCGGAACCTTTGCTTCTAGAAAGTGACGAGCCCTTGTCGAAAACATGATAACATTTACTGGCCTTGCAATACTGACTGATGATTAGTCGTTCTTCCGAATAAAACTACGTAACTTTAGTTAATGTAGTAGATGAGTAGATTGTGATACATCAACTTTTGAACCTTACTCGAATGCTCTTCTTCTCGTGCACTTCTGCGTCGGTTCGTTCACACACGATCAGCTGACGTCATCGATTAGTACCGATACGATATAAATCACTCTAAACTCACTCAGTATCATCCCACTCCCCTTATCTCAGTTTCTATACAGTTTATTGCAAAGATTTCGTCCTCTACCTGACCAATCAATCGCTGATCGGTAGACTCAATAATCAATCAGCACAGAACTCAGATTTCGCAGTCAGATCCATACATGTAGTACATATTTCTTTGGATTTTTCTGATTAGGGTTTAACACTTTAATGTATAAAATAATCAAAGTTTGAGGTGATTGTTTTTGAGATAGTTCATTAAAAACGGGCAAACTTTGGATACGGTATACCAAAAAGATCAGTCGGTTTCTCCGTAAGACACCATACTTCTAAACTCCTCCCACAAAGTACAGTACACCGATCAACCGGTCGTCGTCGTCGTCTCAAGACACCACATGGTCGGTCTCAAATTACCGCCGATTCATTCGAACTACCAAACTTTTCATTTCTACCGACCAAACCAGCCCCGAACAGAGCGCAAAACTGAAATGAAAACCGACAATGATGCAGGCTGCCGCAGAGGTAACACCAATTTTTCCAAATTGACATTTCTCGAAGACAAAAACTGCTCAGAAACACTGCCTTGATAAAACCCGACCTCGTTGCCGCTGCCGCGGCACGCTCGATTAATGCAGCATGGGCCAAAAATGTCCACCCCTTTTTCGAACTTTACTCGAACGATTCGTTCTCCGTCATTTCTTTGTCGATTTGGCTCAAATTTTCAGGATTAATTAACAATATTACTGAATAGAGATTGTGGAAGTTTGGTACCAAAATTCTGACTCGCTTATGTTTTATGAGCCGAAAACTAAGAATCAGGGTGGTCCACGGAAATGCTAATTTTTTCGTTATTTCAAATAGTATTGGTCTGGGACTTATTCGAAGATTGAGTTGAGTCGAGGATACAGATGTAGGACTGAACATTTATGCAATGCGATATTCAATTGCATAGGCAGTTGAGTGGCGTATCCAGGAGGTGTAGGGTGAGTACACTCCCTTTGCTGTGGAGGTAGGAAGGGAAAGTCTGTCAAAAATAAGCGAAACTAATGAATTATGTACCAAAACTGTCTATTTTGTGCTCAGAATGCCTTAAAAATGCGTTTTTTGAAGGCTAAATTTTCAAAATTTTCTCGCCCTGGTCGGGCAGAAGCCCAACCAGGCCACTTTAAACTACTAAAGCTTGTAATTTCTGTTAATTTTAAGCCTGAAATGTGTTTTAAACGCGTTTTTTAAGGTAAATTTTGCTAAATTTTCTTACCGTGGCAGCGGCCCAACCAGGCACTTTAAAATCTTTACACTCCCCTTTCCGAAATCCTGGGTACGCCACTGTGCATAGCCTTAGCCCAATTGAACACTGCGTATAAATCATCTGAAAGTACTGTACAGTATTGCCAGTTAGTGTAGGGACGAAAAAAATAGATTTTTGAGCCATCAGCAAACAGTTTGATTTTGCTATGCTTTAGTACTTCAGGAGGATTCCCTAACTATGGGGATTTTCAATCAAGTTGTTTAAATTCTCCAGTTTAAGCCCCCTTTGAGCTATAGGGGTCTCCAGTCAGTATCAATGGTAACGGCAGTCACTCCTGCAAGTGCGGTTAATGGTCGTTCTAGCGAGTAGTGTCACTCAAGAAATAGGGTTGGTCTCAAATTTGGACGCAATTTTCTCCCGATTCAGAGCGAATCTAGCTAAACTGTATGCATTTTCGAACTCAGCACACAAAGCTGCATCGAACAGTATGCTAACCATGAAGCTTTGCGGAAAAAATTTTTTTCGAACACCTTTGAGAGGCCCCCTCCCACAACCCCCTCCTCCTAAACAGCACACTTTAGTGCGCTCATTTTGTTTGGCCAACCCATACCTAACTTTTGTTAAAACATTAGCTTGGCAGGGCTTTTGCACAAAAAGTTATAAAGATTTTTAGAAAAAAACTGAGTGGCATTTTGCGGCAATTTCGTAGTTTTTGGTCAATATCTTGCTAACCAGCTATTATCTGGGAACACCAAAAATTGCTATCGACCCAACTTTGAGGGGGTGTAGCTCCGGTTCCAGGGGGTTGCTGGTGGCCGGCATGCATCGTTGGTCTTCGACTGTGCTCTATTTTAACACATTTTAACATCAGCCGCATCCGCGGGATGACCCTGCTTGCCCCGTTTCTTTGGCACCTAGCAGACTTTCTCGCGAAATGCATGTTAAACTTCCACACCTGGTGGCAACAGTAGGCAAAACACTGGCTGGTTTTAGCATAGCACCTATTGAAATTGGAATTCTAAGATTCTAAGTTGTGCCGCAGACTATGAAGCTAAAAACAACAGCTACTGCAGCATAACATTTCCTCTCACTGTACAAACAGTACTTTCACAAACTGTACTTTCACTGTACAAACAGTGCTTTCTCCGTCAACTGACTTATTCCATCGAAGCCTGGTACTCAAACGCTAGCTATAGTCGAGCCCGGCTGGAGAAAGCCCAGGGACTGTTTGCCAAGTTGCACCTAAACCGCTACGATGTCTTGTACTGATACTGTGAATGAGTGTGCCCTCAGTCCAATCTTGCAATCAAGGCTGCTGCTTTTTCACTCTGTCTATCATGGTGCTCGCTTTTGCCCGTTTTCTTTACAAACCTCGCAGAGACGTAGAAGTGAGCGTCTCATGGCCAACTCCTGTCACGTTGAGCTGACCACCCGTACGGTCGCCACGGGAAGTACAATGTTCTTTGTCTCCTCAAGGATTTGGAACTCCCTTCCTAATTTCGCCGTCTCAGCTCCTTTTAGCAAATTTAGGCAATTTGTTTTTAATGACGTCTTTAAGGATTATATCAAGGATTGTCTATATCTGTAAATTAGTTGTTATGTGTATGCTCCTGCCGTTTTACCTGCTGGGTTTCTGGCCTCACATTGGAGTAAAACTCTGTCTGTCTATATTTTTTTCAAGTTTGCGATGCCTATAGCTGGTTTCAGAGAAGTGACGATTTACGTAATGTAAACGTCCGAAAATCGTGCTCGCGGCGTTTTCCCACATTTCTAACCCAGCAGTGGAGTGGGTAAATCCCGGAAATACTTCGGTGTTAAACATTCCTTGTTGTATAGGACTTTCAAATGAGCCAATAAAAAGTAGGGGTCAGATTTGGCCGTGTGCCGCCCTCGTGAAAGAAACCGTACCGCTCTTATGGGTCTTAATCTTGAAACACACGTTGCAATACGTAAACTTCATAAGTAAAGTACGACTACGAAACCAACAAAGCAAATACCCATAGAAGACACAAATATGTAGACACAAAGCATTCAACCGCAATCATAATTACCTGTATACACACAAACTCCTATGGACAGATTCAGTTTCCAAGTAGCGTGTAAATAGACAAAAGAGTTATAAATTCAAAGTTGCACATAAAACAGACCTCTCTGTTGCAAGCACTAAACAAAAACGTAAAATACACGTTCACAGCATTTGTGCCTTCAAAGTATGTGCACATGAAGTATATACAACAAAAAAATTAAAAAATCTCGTTGGCAAAAAGGGAAACCGGCGAAAAATTGCACAAAAAACTAGTTCAAAAACTTGGCAAAAAAAGATCAGCGACGAAGACAAATGATTATCTGGAGAATACAGTAATCGATTAAAAAATTGGCACGAACTACAACGTGACTGTGCTAATCAGGCGGTGCAAGAAGTGTCGGGATTGCCTAAAATTTGTGCCAGAAGCAGAGTGTTTTCTCGATTAACGAAATGACTGCTGTGTCGCTGCGTCAACGCTCTCAATTCGGCCACCTTCATTACAAGTTTCGGCCAACGAACTGATTGCTGTCCGCAGGTGAAGTGCAGGTAGCGTTTGAGACAGGATAACACGGCATCTTGCCCGGTTTCAACTGCCACCTTGTCCTGCAGACCGGTTAGGTCTGAAAGCCGTAAGCTGAGAGTTGACTGATTGGAATAGAACAAAACATTCACCGACCTGGACACAAGACCAGAAGAGCGGCCAGCAGCGCACTTTCTGTGTTATCGAGCTGCAGTCTGGCGAGTGCGGCTGCCAGATGCACCAGTGGCTGCAGGAGCGGCGCCAAGGCAGTCAGATCGCCCAAAGTGTGGAGACCGAGGCAGCGACCGCTCGGCAAGACGATGCCGTTGCCCACATGATCGAACTGCAGCGCCACAGTGAGCAGCAGCAGTTGCAACCAACAGCCGTTCAGCAGCAACGTCTTGTCTTTCTGGCTCAACTGAACACAAACACTGCCTTCACCACTAAGACTACAGTACTAGCTTACATCTCGGAACACTGGCACTCTCTGAGCGAAACTGACTATCCGGCGCACGTACGGTGCCATCATCTGTTCCCACCCGTCCGACAAGTTCGGTCCAATGCCTTCGGCGTCCAGTGGGTAGCGCTGAATAGGATAGGTCCTACGCAGAAGAGACCAGTGAGTGCGAAACAAACCTTTGCGTCTAAGCACAGACAGTATGCACTCGTGACACTGTCGATGAAGCTCTGATCTCTCTGGGAGTAATCGCCGAGGTGGTCGTCGGCTTTTAGCTGAGCGCGAATCAGCTCCAGTTTGCGCTTCTCTCTGTTCTCTTCAATCAAATGACGCTTAGCCACGCGTTGACTGTCGTTGAGCACAACTGAAAGGTGTCACTGTCAGCTTTCACAAAGAAAATGCTACAAGACATACGATCAGTAGCCATGCCCACTTTGACACATTTGCGAAAACGACACTCCTGACACTGATTTCGAGTCGACTTGTCCACCGCACAGTCACCATTTCCCTTGCAAAAGTATTTCAGGTTCTTCTGAATTGTCCGACGGAAAAAGCCCTAAAAAGTCATTCGATAAAGTCAGCGAAGCAAGACCAGATCTGGCTTGCTACCTTGCAGCCCTCACAAGTCATACAGCGGTAGTGAAATCCCGTTGCGGCGTCACCGCACACCACACACGGCTCCGGTCCGTTGCTCGTGTCCATGTAACTAGGAATGTATGGCTGCCCTATAAAACAGACCGATCTAGTCGTCAGTTCTCACTCGCTCTGGCGGGTTCAGCATACACTTGAGCAGAGTACTCATGTACTCATACATGGCGGTAGGATTAGGAAGAACAGAAAAGCGACGCGACCGATCAGCTGTTTTTGCAGTGGAGGGTGTGTCTGGCGCGCGGCCAGGTTCTCAGTGGGGCAGACGTTCTTACGTAAGAGACCCATTTTCGCGCCCACTTAATTGACCCGCACAGCCAACTGCCGCTGCGCTACTGGTAAACAAGGTCCAGCAACAGCAGACCTGCCCGCCGAATCCACCAATACCATGGTCCAGCGCTAGGGACCCCGCAAAAATTTTACAGTGACTCTAATTCTTTCAGTTTTAGGTCTCACAAATAGCCTCCGGATACCCGATAGTGTTTTGGAGCAAAAAATACCGGGTTATCCCGTATATACCGGATTATGGTTGCATCTGTATTTTCGACCTGGACGCAACCGATATGCTGGTTTATACGAATACAGTTGTTTTGTTTAGGCATCGCTCACTACGGTACCATAAACGCAAATATACCATCGCATAGATCAGACCCATCGCAGTCATATGCGTCTATCAAATGAAACCCAGTCGGAGTGAAAGTGAGAGTTGTATTGAATTAGAAACATTCACTCCAATTTGATTAGATACACTTGGCTTTTGATTCACATGGTGACGGCAGCTGCAAAGCAATTGAACTAATTGCTTTGCAAAAGCCATCCGACTACCGCTAGTGTCTCCATACTTAGTCAATCGCGTGAGACAGAAGGTGGCCTGACCAGACCAGAAAAAGTGAGCGGTAGTAACGACTAACCTTTGGAGCGACTTCGATGAGCCATTTGCAAGACTGAGAGACCACCGCCAAACAGTCATCAGAACAACCGGACCGGTGGCGATTGTTTTGAGCGCCGTCTGATGACCTTTGACCGTCTGGCGTGGCTACCCACACCACGCCGTTACATCATTGCGCGCCAAACACTCAGGGGTGACAGCGTATCTGGTGTGCGGCAGGTAGGTATAATATAAACTTTATTGGAACTAAAGGTATCACAGACAAGAAAGACAGAGGCTCATTTAGAGGTGACTCGGCTGTTGTTCCGTTCGATGAGTTTAGTGAGTAACACGTTGATGTGACTGGCCTACAACAAAAACACATTCATTATTAACGCAGACTGGCCCCTAATGACCACATCTATTATGGCCGGAGGAAGCCAGCTGTACGTAATCTTTGCACGGTTTCCTCAGCCGCCCCATCACATCCAGGCAGCTCCTTGTAGTACTACGGCCAGCCGCCTTATTACCTTTCCAGACACGTGCACGTAAATTAGCCATGCACAATTCGTGTTCTGCCGACGCCGGCGCCGGGCCTCTATACCAGCCACTCTACTACCCACCCAACTGACTGACAACTGCTCGACACCGACCTGTCTGGTGCGCAGCGTGAACATGTGCTGTGTGTTCGACCTGAACTCCACGTAGGGGCGGTCGGAGCTGTGTTGCCACTGAAGGGTGTCGAGAGCGTAGGTCTGCACGAACGTCTTCGTCTCCATGTTGATCAGGTGAAGTCCGTAGTCATTGACTCCGACGTGCACTGGTAGGGCGCCTTTGACCGGCTAAACCAACCTGTCAGTGCCAGTGACAAGTCTGCCTGGCTTACTTTGTTCATGAAGACCATGGCATCGAAGAAAGCAGACCCGTAGACCCTGAGATTCCAGCAGAACGATAGAAATTGGTATTGGAGGCCCTGCAACACGCTAATTTAGGGCGCCCCACTGAGCACCGTTGCGCAAATTATGCATAGAAGGCAATGCGAGCGAAACGTACGGAAATATTCTTGGCGCCCTTGTGGCTCACGTGTTTGTGTTCGCTAATGATTTTGGACACCATCGCAGCCGTGCTTTTGGTGCCTGTCAATTTGTGCTCCGGCACAAGCATCCTCAGCGTGCGCTCGCTAAAACACAAACAAATATTGCCATCTGTCGTGTAGCAGGCTGTGCTTTCATTCGAGTGCCGCTCTCCCTCGCACTCACTTCGACAAATGGTGTTTGTCCCGTTTGGAATCGTAATTGCCGTGCAGAATTTGTAAGAGAATTGCCGCCAGCATAACGGTGTCTTGGTCGGAGCACGGATAGAGTCCCTTGAGGAAGTTGTGTCTGGCTTCGTCGTACAGCAGTGCCAACGCCGAATCGGTCAGTTTTACCTGAAATCCAGCTGTCTTGTCAGTTCTGTTACCACAACTGCGACGTCCCGTAGCTGGGAAAACAGAACAAAACCAGTCTTTGAATTGTAAGCGGCCACTAAAAAATCAATGGTTATCGGGCCGACCGTGTGAACAGGCGATTCTTGTCACAGCTCATGCTTTTGTCACTAGCTGACGTCCGCGGTGTCTGCTCAGTTGCTAGCTAATTTCACTAGCCGCCTGTCTGTGCCTGCCTGACTGCGGTGGCTTTTTTGTCGGAGAACATGTGCAAACGGCACGGCACGCCGCATCTCTGCCAAGCCGTTTAATTGGTTTTCCGTTAACTGTTGTGCACTTGAAATCGGATTAGCTGCTGCCAGTACAAATCTGTGCCTGAATTAGCCGTCTCTTTTCTGGCTTTACCGTCTTAAAATTACATTTGGCTTGCCTTTAAGCGCAGCAGATGAGCGGGGCATACCTCACTCAGCTCTACGCCTCATTTGCAGACGCTCTCCACAAATGCCTTCTTATCGTTACTAAACTTTGCCTGGATTTACGGCGCAATCAGCTCCGCGGCTTTAGTAGACAGGCCCTTATCAGTACTCTAAGACCGTTGAAATTTGCGGCACGTACTAGTACGTACGTACACGCAGACTAGGGTGCAGCGGTTTGGTTTAATTAGCGGCCAATCTAATTAGTGGCGGACGTTCAAGCAATAAGTGGTCTTTTGTGTGCTTCCAAATCAATTGGCACCTCAGTGGCAGGGCCTGCGGCTGTTGTGCTGCCGTGCCAACGGTCGAAGCTTCTTTGGCCTTAATTCTTCAACAGTCAACGTCGTTTCAGGCGCAAACATTGACACGCAATTAAGGCGCTATTATTTGTTGTGTCAGTGCAAAGCGAATTTTAATCAACCCAGTCCAACTGTCGGACTCTGCCGCCAGCCACCGTTCATTGGAACCCGGAGGAGCTGGGAGCCCCATTATTGCACCTCAACTGCCTTCAGCAGCATTCATCAAATGGCATAGTACGTGATGTAGTACGTTCGACCGACCGGCCATGCAACACCACCAACTGCTCACGCTCATCCTTGCCCTCAGTGCGCAGACCATAGGTAAACTCAATTCCTCTAATGCCTTGATCGAATCTTGTTTTCCAGCCGCACTCAGATGCTTGCATTGCGTCACCTACCAACCCAATCACACTCTAACGAACTTGTGTCTGCAAGGACGAACCGCACCGGTGCTCTGTCCAGACGTGAACGCAACGCACTGCATCACCAGCTACAAAAAGAGAGCCGACCGACTGAACGGACGCACTGGTACGTAGTAGAGGAGAAAGAGCAGACCACAACCGTTGCAGTCTTGCAGAGACAACCATTCTCTGGCGTTCGTGTGGCACCGAGGCCGACCTGCATGGTTGTTCGGAGTACAAAATGCACTCGTCGCTTTCTGCCGCAAAACGCAGCCGCAACTCTAAGCGAAGGTCGCTGGCGTGGACGGAGGGTTCAAACGGCGACCAAGAAGTGTTTACTAAACACAACTCCCAAGTATTCAAAGTGTGCGCCGAGGGCTGCAACACCGACGGTTGCATGATAGACTCTGCAGACAACGTTGATTTGTACTGGACGCTTGGTGCTACCACTCTACTATTGCATGTACTCTTAAGGCTGTTTACTAGCACATAAACCGCAGTACTCATCTGTTGTGTCTGGTCAGTGAGTGCGTCGCGCTCAAACTACAGATTCAACTAGAGCTCTGTCTAGCTGTTTGGTGGCTTCTGTCACCAGGCCTAGTTCAGATGTAGCACAGATAAAAGGCCAGTTAAAATTTTTCGCCGCGCCGCATCAAATTTCCGCAAGACGGCAACGCCCACAGCCAGCGGCCCAACGCAACGACAATGGACTGCGCTGCATCGCAGTTGTGGCATAGAAAGGCTCCGGCTGCAGAGATCGTACGACAGCACGTACCTTGCGTTCATCAAGAAGCGTCGCTTTGGCGTCGCGCCGAAACACCAGTCTGGGTTCTTCTGTGTTTGGATCTGGACTGTCCGACCATTTGGGCAGAATTTTCGTTTTCCAACGTTGAACGTGACTGACTGGTTTGTGATCAGCTTTCAATTGCAACTCTGAAACACTACGTGACTCAGTAACCACTGTTCAATCAGATACAACAATTCTGCTCAACTGTCCGTTTGGTGATATGCACACACTCAGCCCAGCCCAAACAATACTTTTCTTTCACCACTCTGTGTACACCCACCCGATGCAATGTAAAACATGTCGACAAACAAGAAAACAAAGGCAAAAACTGAACATAAACTGCAGCGCTGTCAGACTCAGCACGAGTGAAATCAGATCGATCGCTAAAGGTCTAAAACGCGGCTTAACCAAGCGAACAATAGTGATTTTGGTTTTGTGGTAATAAATGTTTTAAATAGCCGCAGTTGGATACGTAAACGCAATCGTTATATGGGCGCTTGAAAAACCTATTAGATTATGCAGAGAAAGAACAAACGGCCGATCAGACATGGCAGCGCCGGCAGCTCGAGGGCTCGGCTCCGAGAAGCTGCTACAGCTCAAGAAAAATTTCAATGCAATACTACTAGTAGGGTCAATCTACAAGCGCAGGCAATTAATTGTCAGGAAGACTAAAGGTAACGCACGTAGCCAGTAGCTGAGCAAATGCCATATAATAGAGTGTGGGAGGAAGCTTACTTAAGCTGGCAGAGCAGATCCAGATGGAAAAGAGGTGACCGAGCTCAGTGGTGAGTCCGAGTTCGTTGCACATCTGTTGATGCAACTGAGCAGCTGTTGTTTCCAGACCATTCAATAAACTCAACATGGCATTACTGCCGTCCATAAGATCGACTTGTATTTTCGGCAGCTAAAACCAACAGCAAACCACTAGTAGAATCTCAAAGCATACCATGGGAATCAATCGGAAGCCCGGCAATTATCCTGAAAATCAAGTGACTACCGTGAGACGTAAATTACACATATTCACGGCTCTTGCAAAAGTCACTTGGACAGTACGTAGCTACCACTTACGCTTGTGCTTAGATTTAGGCTCAAGTTTAGAATCAGGATTAAATTTAAGTATTAGTTCATGCTCTACATAGCTTAGCTTTAGACCTACAGTATGTTAGGCTTAAGTTAAACAGATCAGCCGCCCTACCACGAGCCAAGTGGTTTTGTAAGATCCACCAGAGACATCGTGGTCCCGTCACTTAGCCTTTACTTGCATCTCGGTCGGACCGTAAATTGCCATACCGTATCTACTCCATAAATTGGCGTCGAAAACGCAAACGATTTAAAGGAACAGGGCTTCCGATAGATTCCGTTGGTATAGCAATTACTACATTTTGTTTCGAAGCAGCTCCAAGTAAGTCGGCCACGGCCTGCCAATCTGGCTTAGGGACACATTCACACAAATCCAACGGAGTTTTGCCATCTTTATCGGCAATTTCCTATAAACGGACGTCACATATATATAGGCAGAATGTACATAGAACCGTACAGTACATGTACTATGGTGGTTTGAGATCACCCCGAAAGGCCAAACCTCATCACTCCAACCCTGAGACAGTTTAGTAGGTTTAGGGACACTGGTCCCAAAAATACAAGTACTATAGTAACGGCTGCAGTACTAACAAGCTGGTCAAGAAATTATTAATTAAATCCGTTTAAAAGCCTTTGGTAACCGAATTTGGCGTTTCCGCTGCTTACGACTTTATCGGTGTTTATACATAGAAGCTATTTTGTCATTTTATGTTTGTTTTCGCGTTTAAACACAACCTGGCTGCTAAAAATTGCAAGCATAGCGTTATTATTAACTAAAACTGTTAAAAACTGTTTTTCCAAGCGTTTTGGGCATTTTTGAAATTTTGACACTGGCAAAACTTGAACCTGGAGGGCAAAACCACCATAGCCCAGCACGTTCCCCGTTACGGACCTGGCACGTACATGTCGGTACGAATAGAACGTGGACTTACGATAACAATGGCAGAGTGCGAAAGCAACAGCTCAACTACGTAGCGGTGACCGCACCACGCGGCAAAGTGGAGTGGCGTGGAGCCGTTGCGATTCACTGCATTCACATCGCAGTTGCCGTAGCTCAGAAGTGCTTGAACGGCCCCCAACTGACCGTACCTGCAAGAATGAGCTATAGCACAGCGTGCAGTCAGTGGTAAAATACCAGGCAGCGTAGTGAATGGGTGTCCAGGAATCGGCGTCGGCTTGATTAGGGTCAGCCCCTTGGTTTAGAGTGGCGCGGATCTTATCCGCTTGACCCAAGTACGCATATCGATGCAGCGGGAATTCATCAGCCCATCCGCCCCCCGATTCAGCGCTGGTGTTCTCGTTGCTGCTGTAGGAAGACTGCTGACGCAACGTGTGAGTGTCTTTGCCGGCACTGGGAGGGTCTGGCCTGTTCTTGACAAGGTAACTGACCAGTTGCTGGCCGCGGTTGATGCAGTAGGGCAAGCCAGAGCCGAACATGGGATTCATTATGAACACGTCGCACTTTTCCACCGCCATCATCCGAGCGCGAGCATCGTTTGACCGACGCACCTCGTCGGCCAACTCCGACGAGAGACCACCAAGGCCGCCGGCATGGCTTGCGCTGACAACTCTGAGAAACAGAAGCTATATGCGAAAGTGCATTAGAGAAACCTACTTGGCACACGACCGACTCTCGTCTGGATGAGCAGGATTGTGCACGCAACTGCGGATTCTGCCAAATGCAGAAGGTCTCAGGAACAAATTGCTCAGAAAACGTTGTTGCGCCGCCTGACGGTCCCGCAGCCACCTGAAAAGACACCAAGTTCTGTCTGCATGGGTGTCACGTAGAAAATACGTACTCTTCTAGGCGAATGACCATATGTCTGCTTTCGGCATCTATCATACTGCTGTGATTCTGGCACAGGTCGAGTAGTTTTGCCAGGTTGTAGAAGGACAACCGTCCGACGGCACTGTTGCTGTTGAACAAATGTTTGTCTAAAGCAACGAACAGAAATCTACGCATTTGTGGCGTCATTCTAGTACGTACATGCGCAGACTACCTGTTCAGCCAAACAACGCATTGTTTGCAGAGCAAAACTTGACTTGCACGGCGTGTCAGCAGGCAGCAGAAACTGAGACAGCACGAATAAGCCTAACATTTTTGCAAACAACCAACGAAAGTTCAATTCAAAAATTGGCAATGCAAAAAGCGAGTTTTTTAGATACACCGTTTAACCACACCCAAACAGGAATATGAAAAGGCGCGCGTCACATTGTGAACTAGTTCACAAAGTTTTAGACAGGAGTCAAGACAAAAGCGTACCTTTTTCGAGGACAGGAATGCAGTACAACAGTCCGAAAGCTCCACCGGCAGCGAAGACATCGTTGGAGCCAGACACGCTGCTGTTTCGAGAGTCGGAGCGCGGACTGCCCACTCGAACAGCCCTTCGCCACAGACGACTTCGTGACGTACCGATCGACAGTGTTCTCACCATTGAAAGTGCCACTTCGGACGGTTCCTGGTCGAACGACATGCGACATCGAGGCAGCTGTCGCAGATGACTGACGTCGGTCGGAGCTTTGGCAGAGATCGGGGGCGAATTCTCGATTTGTGGCTGAGCAGCAGTCGGAGATCTGTGGCCGCCTCTCAGTTCCGCCAAGAGTACATCGTAGTCAGTGGGATTGAAGGAAGCACAAAGCAACGCCTTCTCGGGCAAATGGGCGTGCCGGAATTGTAGAACCGCTATGTTAATGTCCATTAGAAAGTTGTTAAGCGTCGCAGCACGGTCGCCTGTTCGGCAGGTAGCTAAAGGCACAGTTGTACTCAGAGACAAGCAACACGTCATAAGAGCGAGCCACCGGTGCAACGAATAACCGCGCCAGCAATGCGTTTGCGGCTCTGATAGCGATACTGATAGTATGAACACTGCTGGAGCCACGCCTTTACAGCAAACATTGACAGACCGCACTATTCTATAGGAGACCTGGTTGTGTACCGCCACCAGCTATTTATAAAGTTTATGTAGAAACCAATAGATACGCAGCCAGCGAAAACAAAGCATGAAAGCGCGAAAAATCGTGGAGTAAAGTAAGGAGCTGAACAGCAATGACGACTGCAACAACATACTAGGGCGTGCACAGAACCAGTCACAGGGCAGTGTAAACCGCCCGACGCACGACTGGCTCGGCTCACGCTGACGTGCTGGGCACTCGCCAACCCCACAAGTTCGCATTCGTAACCTTTTCTAACCGACGGACGCTGACACAGACCACTGCCGCCGCTATAAGGCGTTCCCCGCACGTTCACAGAAACTTTGAGCATGTTAAAAATCTGCGTACGCACTGGTCGAAGCTGGTTCTGCACTTTAATGCAAATGCATTTTCTACAATTGTTCGGAGTAGAACTTAGGCGCGCTTTTATCAACGGTTTATCCTGCTTGACGAGCTGGCACCACCAGAAGGTGCGGTTTCCGAAGGTTTACGTCCAGGATAGCTGACTATGCCTGCACTTTCGTAATACTCTTCCCGGCTCCGACGGTCGAATCTAAACTCAGTCATGCTTTGCATTAGAAATACCGACAACCAGGCAGGCACAGTGCATGGTTCTATGTTATACACAACAATACATGTGCATGGCGGTGCCCAGGGTATAAAGGTATTGCACTTATGGAGGTGCGGCCCAAAACTGCTAAAA